>JADBJO010007415.1:0-45000 GCA_016801955.1 Conus betulinus | reverse complement strand
AATGACTTAACAAATGTGAAACACTTAGTGCATTTCCACACATACATCTAACATTGCCACTGAATTTTGTTTTCAGTGAATTTAAACGGTAATCTGTGAATTAAGCTTCTTACACTCTAGGTATATGAGTTAAGTAAGTTTTTTTTTGTTTTATTCTGTGTTCCAGAACTGTATGCAATACAGTTATGATAGTACTGATATTCCGAGTTCTTTAAGGACTGTTGGAAACTTTTCTCAGTCTGTTTGTCAACTAAGAAATAACATTCTGAAAGATCTAAAGGTATTTTAGTGAAGTTATGCATTCCATATTTCTAGCTGCTCTTTTTGCTACGTGATCAACCTTTTCATTTGATACAATTCCAATGTGAGATGGTACCAATAAACGTAACAGTGATCCCTTTAAGTGATAAAAAGTGAATGATATGGTTAATTTCTAACATGATCTCAAGTCGGATTTTTGAATTTTGGGACTGGGGGGCAGCCAGAATCGAGTTGCCATCAGTACACAGGAGAAAAAGAAACACCCGAAGGTGCTGGGGAGGACCCAGAGAAACACTGTATTCATCTGCCTTTAGAGCAGTCCTGTACCACCCTTGGAGGCCTGCGCTGTGTTGACGATGGGTACAGGCACGCGCAGGACACTCCATTAAGATATCAAGGGACATAACTGCTCCTGAACAGAGGTAAATCAAACTACAGGATGCAACTCACAACAGCCTTAAAGTAGCATCCCCATACATACAAGAAGTCGACAAGAATTTAGGGGAAATGTAAAGTAGATTCCAAAGACATCAAAATGACAATGAGCTCTGCACCAAATATGGAAAGATTTTTTTCCGAGATAATAGAGTTTCTCTACATTCAAATCTGGAATAATTAAAGCAGCACCTGCTACATTATCTTCTAAAATTGAGCCATCAGTGAAAATCTTCATAAAATTTCTGTAATTTTCATCCAGATGAATATTGACATATATATATATATATATATATATATATATATATATATATATATATATATATATATATATATATATATAGGGGATCTCTTTTTTTGATATTTCATTTGGGACTGATATCAAAAGAGGCTTTTTTGCAACCACCTGGGAATTGGTGAAAAGGATGCTTTAGAAACAATGATAGCGATTTCAGAATATAAGTTTTGATGGAAATATAAGACTTAATAGTTTTTATTGATTGGATTTCCCGTGCTGGTTTAGCAAAATCTACTTCAGATTTTAAAGATACCTCGTTTGTACAAATATTATTCAAGATAAGACTCTTTAAATAAATTTTGAGGCACGCGTGTGTGTGTGTGTGTGTGTGTGTGTGTGTGTGCGTGCGTGCGTGCGTGCGTGCGCGTGCGTGCGTGCGTGCGTGCGTGCGTGCGTGCGTGCGTGCGTGCGTGCGTGCGTGCGTGCGTGTGTGTGTGTGTGTGTGTGTGTGTGTGTGTGTGTGCCCGAGTTGGTGTGTGCAAACGTGTTTAGGTGTGTGTGTGTGTGTGTGTGTGTGTGTGTGTGTGTGTGTGTGTGTGTGCGTGCGTGTGTGTGTGTGTGTGTGTGTGTGTGTGTGTGTGTGTGTGTGTGTGTGTGTGTGTGTGTGTGTGTGAGTGCGTGCGTGCGTGCGTGCGTGCGTGTGTGTGTGTGTGTTAAAGATCAATATATAAAAGAACATAAAGTTTTCATTTCTCTTAAAACAGAAAGTTTTATTTGGTCTGTCTTCAAGAAGCTCGTGTAATTGACAGCGATGTATCTATGTGGGGAGAAGAATGGGGAGGTGTTTTGTTTTATAAAGGAAGTACCAATAGGAGCAAGGAAGAAGTCATTTTCATTGCAAAACATTTCCCGGGAAAAGTTACATTAGCAATGGAACAAAATAGGATCTTGATATGTGATAAATGCGACTTCTACTTAGCAAACATATATGCTCCAAATAACAGTGCTGAAAAAAAAATGGACTGTTTTTAAACTACTGAAAGAAAAATGTAAAAAGTGCGGTGACAAAAAACTTATTTGTTTGGAGACTTTAACTGCGTTCATAGCAATGCTCTTGATATAGTATCGGGCAAGCCCCACCGTGAAAATGAAGTTCGGGGTCCTCAATGAATTAACGAAAGACCTAGAATTGAGTGATGCTTGGAGAGTATTTCATGCTAATGAACATGATTATACATGGCACAGGTGCAGTCCATTTATAGCTCGTAGGCTTGACTATTGCTTTACAACATAGGATGTATTAAGTGATTGTGTATCATATGAACATCTGACCATTCCACACTCGCACCTTAAGGCTGTTGAAACAGTTGAAATGAATCAGTGTGAATTCAACAGTAGCAGCAGCAGCAGCAGCAACAGTAGTAGCAGTAGTAATAGAAGCAGTAGTAGTTGTAGTAGTGGCAGATCGTCTCATCATCATTTTCCTGAAACACATTGCTTCCGTGATTTTAACATTCTCAGTACCTTCTCTTCTTGTGCTTGTCCGCGTTGCTCTGCTGCCCACAGTCCACACAAAGAGAAATGGACACAGAGTAGAGTTGAGTGGTAAAATGAACACAACCAGGGCTTCGTAGATGCTGTTGAAAACAGTGATGCCAGCGGAGGTCATCGCCAAAGCCAAGCTAAATATCAACCAACAAGCGGCGTTTGTAAGTGCGATCTTAGTCGCTAAGTGGGCTGAAAAATACACTGACCTTTTATTGGGATCGAGCTGGATTCTGTACTTTGGTAATCGACGGTGAATCACGACAAGAAACCCTGCTATTACTAAGAAGAAAACGAAATTGTTAATCAAAATAACAGGAAACCACTTAAAGGTTTGAACATTATTATAACGCGTAAAGAGAGCCAGACGGCACAGACCAGACTGACCATGCAGACCCAGTGTGACAAACCAGGAAGAAATGGTATGACTGACAACATGACTCCAACAATCCATGCTACAGGGCAAACTGTGACTCTGAATGGTTTATCGCGTCTCACTGATTTGGCAGGAAAGCAAAGGATTATAAGTGATGATCAAACGTTATGAGCATAATTATAAAAACAGACACTTTGTTGGACACTAAGCATAGGAAACCACTTAGTTTACAGATGATGCTATGCGTCCATTCTTTTTCTGTTTGAATGTACCTTCCATGCAGCATAATGTCTGCTACAATACTAATGCCCACGTGACATCCCATGCACACATTAGCTAAATGCAAGTGTGCCAAGGCTCTCGCAAAACTTCGGTCAAACATTTTACTGAATACAATTAAAGCCACAAAGCACGCTGAATTCCCTAATATGGCAGACACACTCGCTGACCAAAAGAAAAATCTATACAATGCAGATGGAAAAAGACTTGTACAAGAAGCAAGTATGGTGTTAGGCGATACACATCTTACTGTGGCTGAACGTTGAGGAAGTAAGTTATCACAGCAAAATCTGTAGTCTGACGAAAAGAATGTTTTCAGGTGTACAGCGTATGACAAGAAATCCCTCGGAAAGGTTTTAACCGGATTCCCTCGCATATCGACTTCAGTCAGTTGTGGAGCATTTTTAAAGCCTGTAGGGTTGATGATACGTATGGCAGAAAAGGACAAATTAAGCCATTTTACATGATACAAATACAGAGATATAAAGTATTGACAAGATTGAAATGCGCATTTGATAAACTCACACGTCTTAATCCATAATTAACGTGCTTTCCGAGCTGATTTGAGATTTGACTGAGGGGATTGCTTGCCAAATACAGTGTTCTTAGGTGTGATAAATGGAGAATGTCAGCCACTTGAAGCCTGATTAAGTGGTTATTGCAAAGATCAAGGTGTTGTAAGTTGTGAAGTTCAATGCGTGAAATATTGAAAAGGGAACAGTTACACAGAATCAGTCGAATCAAATATACATTTGAAGCAAAATGCGATAACAACATTCCCGTGCCTGTGGCTTCCACGTAGCGAAGTTCAGGATACTTTTCAGCAGGAAATGTTTTGCTACATAAGAAAGAGTGACCCTGACACAGACAAGCTTCAGGACAGGTCATATCACACATGAATTCATCGTCCCCGCAGTGGGCATTGACCCCAGCCATCGCATAGATGGTCTCCATGAACACACACTTTGGAACCTTGACATTGATAAAACCCTGGACAGCTTTCCCTCTCACAGTCTTGTTCGTCTTCTCTCCATAAACACAGTCAGACCATCCATTACACCGAGTGTAGACAGGGAGACAGTACAGCCACTCTGCTGTGTGCAACGATAGTGACTCTCTGGACATGGCTCATCATCTCTTATCATCTGCTGAGTGAAGTAGCCCATGCCATCTAAGTTCATATACAAGTGTTGTGTACTTGGAACAGTGCGAAAATGCGGGATTTTCTGACAGCCTCTTTCATCAGAATCGTCAAAACAATCAGAAAATCCATTACAACGTTGACTGTCTAGAATGCATTGGCCTCTCAAGCACAGAAAACCGGAACATGGAGGGTGTTTACAGAATGACTCATCACTGGCTTGTGGACAGTCCTCTTTAAAGTCACACAGTAGAGTCAATTGCACACTCTCAGCATCATCATCACATGTAAACATGACACTAGCAGCCTTTTCTGTATCAAATTTTGAAGTGTTATGGGAAACATTCATGTGTGCCGACACGTAGCACTGTAAAGTCGCTGCACTACCAGAACAACTGTGTTGATTACACAAGAATCCATGCAAGAAATGGCCATCAGAGTGTACGGATAAAAACTGTCGAGTGTTTGTGAACATAAATGAAGTCGGGTCTGATTCAGTCAGTAAAACGCAGGGAGGACACACATTACTTTCTCCTGATTTCCTTTCACACAAAAGAATAAATTCAGTCTCAAAAGTGAAATGTGGAGTATCGAGTTTCATTGAATTAAGTCCATACTCTTCAGAACTCTTACTGCCTGCGTAGAACCGGAAGTGATCCACATTGTAGGCCACAGTGTTGTCAGACCACATACTAAGTCTGCTATATGTTAAAGGTTGGGAGTGCCATCCTACTGTGAATCCAACAATAACCAAAAAAACTATGATAACTTTCAAAGATGTTCAGAGAGTCTTCCTTTTCCTTCCTGGTTTTAATGGAAGCGAGTCTTGCATTTTTTGCCTGACACTCACGTTCAAAATATAATACAGACAAAGTCCTAATATGCGCTTCTAACATAGGTAACATTTGTTACGTGATGCCACCAACCCTTGGCAGCCAGAATTGCTAAAAGAACAGTGTTCTGTTTCATCCCGTCCATCCTCACACTCTGCTTTTAGATTACAGTGCAAGTGATCCTGGAATTTAGTGTAATGACCAACAGAACAGTTAAACAAACCATTAAGCAACTTCCGAGGTCCATCGCTCTGAGAAATGACAGAAAAGTATGCTTTAATATACATAGTGGCTGTGCATTTACACTTTTGTCCATAAATAATTCGAGCAAATGATACAAATAGAAGATGAGCCGGATCGGCAAATCCGGTGCGAACTATTGTAAAACATTTCCTACCCAACTTTTGGTTTCTGCAAGTGAACTGTATAGAAATGCAATGGAATCCACCACAAATACTCCATGATAGTTGAATACTTAAAAGGAAGGCAGATCTTGGTGATATTTCCAGATCATAGTATCTACAAGAATAATCACGCTTCAAGGTGACGAGTTCTGTCGCAACAACATACCCAGAGTGTTCCGTGATGTATTTCACGATTAAGTTAGATTTTTTCATGTTTTCAATGGACAGACTTACCATGGGATTATTTTTGGCAGAAAGACGCAAGTCATGTTTCTTATATCAAATATCATTTCTTCAAACGAATGCGACATGCAGCTAGCAATGCATCCATAACACTGGCTGTCTGCTGTATGACCAATCCGTACCTCCCATTGACCGGAACTGCACTCATATTCTAAGCGTTTCAGATGAACCCGGAGACCACCATGGATGTGCTTTATGGACATTTTACAGAAAAAGATGATATCCTCACAGACCCCGTACACCACACCCTGGTGTGCTGTAAACTGTGGTACATTGTTTCCACAGTGTGATGCATTGACCCATAGGAACATGTCGTCTGTGTAGTTCTGGTTCAGGAAATAGTCCACCCCTGGGCAGATGGTTCTGATACTTCCTTTATCAATAGCAGGTCTCCTACTTAGAAGGTTTGTCCTGGTTCTTTCTGTAAACGTGACAACATCAGTATATATGTATAAATTTGTATGGATCCATGTATGTTGTTACAAATATCAGATATAGATTTCTTAAATTCTGTAGTCTCAAATTGAATCCGAAAACCATACAAAACATGGAATACAAATAACAATGCTAGTGGATGGCCTGACACTTTCCAATGATTAAAAAAAGATACGAAACAAAACAAAATGACTGTTATTATACGGTGTACATAAACCTGTATTATTTGCGTAAATTATGCTGTGGTTAACATGCGTATGAAAAGTGGAAAAACCCAACTTTGTGTAAGTGTGATGTGTGTGTGTGCGTGCATGCGTACGTGCGTGCGTGCGTGAGTACAGTGTGTGTGTGTGTGTGTGTGTGTGTGTGTGTGTGTGTGTGTGTGTGTGTGTGTGTGTGTGTGTGTGTGTGTGAGGGTGCGCGCTAATAGAATTGAATTACGGAACAAAACAAGAATGATTCGAAGGCACTCAAGAAGTGAAAAAGCTCTATACTTCGAACGCTGCGCTTCGAACAAATACAATGAAAAAACAAACATTAACAGGTTAAGAAGAAGTATCTGAATAAAGTAGGCCAAGTTTAATCCAAGATGGTTATCTGCAATATTTCGGCTTCATAAACATTTCTCTTCTGCTCATGAGATGTGGGCGGTACATGACGAAGTGTAATTTGGTTCCATGTTATTCTTCAGACAAAGGACAAAGCATGTCACAATTAATACATGTTCGATATCGCAAATAAAGCATGGCTAATGCAGATATTCCTAACTTGAATTTTGCTCTTCCATGTTTTGGTGCCTATCTATGTTTAAGGTTAAGTATGTTTTCATCCAAACAAATTGATATCCAAATTCACATAAAGAATTACACACTTTGGTCACTAATTACTTTTACCTTTAGTATCTAAGTCATATGATATATTGTACGCCTTAGTAGGAATTGCAAAGTTTTCCATTTGTATCAGTTTGAGTCAGTGGCAAAAACACCTGACAGCAGAAAGAATGTAATGGGGAATCGATCCGTTTCATAGTAAATAAGATCAATTGGAGTCCGTCGGTCTATACCTAGAAATCTTTTGAGAACAAAATTATTAGTGGATTCACAATACACATCATTTTTTCTACTCCCCATAGCTCAGAGCCATACTTTCCAACAAGTTGTACCTGAGTATCAAAGAGTTCTATTGATAACGTAAATGAAAAACTATTAAGAATAGGTAAAGTTTTCACGAGGCAAAGCAAAGCATTTTTTGCCTTACTCGAAAGATCTTTGCGCACACCAACAAAACCCAAGCGTGTTAAGAATAATATGCCTAAAGCTATAAGTATGGACAACCGGCATATTAAAACCATCCTAAGCATACCTTTCCCTTACACTCGAATATCCACCTTTGCGCAACACTATGATTTTGCCTTTTTGCACATTGACTTTCAACTGTACTGATTTAGCTTCTCAGTGCAAGCTATTCTACTGTGGTTATAACCCTGATACAGTTTAAGCAGAAGGATAAACAATTCAAAAGCGTCGAATCACAATAAAGCGCCATGTTTACAATTTTTGTTTACATCAACTGATCAATAAAGAAAATAAGATAAGGCTGCATGCATCTCCATGCTCGACTCCTCTAACAAAATAGTCTGTTAATTGTGTTCCACAAAGAACTCTCGTTCTGACTATCATACATACCTGTAATAAATTTATAGAGTTTACATTCCATGCATTTTTAAAAAATCAAAATGGGTCTGATGAAATTACTACTAATCAGAGTCAAATGCTTTTTCTAAATCTACAACAGCTCAGTATAACGTTCTATTATAAGAAAACTGCTTCTGTATAAGCGCAAACAAAGTAACATGTGGTCAATAGTTGAATGACCCTTCTCTAGAGCCTGCTTAATCATCACCTGTGACATTATTTTCCTCTACTCATTCCTGCAGTCTGATATGAATCATCATCCCAATGTAATTGCTAGGATCATTAACATCACCATACATTAAAAATGGCAAAATAGCTGATTCAGTCCCGTTTTCTGGGAACGCACCATTTTCAAATGATATATTAAACAATTTCAGAAAGGATCACATTACCAGATCAGAAGAACATTTAAATAATTCACAATAATGCCGTCAGGGCCAGCTGCCTCGCAATTTTTCAGTTTTCTACACGCTAATAATACATCTGCTTGTGTAAGTGGTTGGTTGCTGTCATTGTTCACATCAAACGCTTCATTATCACACACATAACTAACATCAGTCTGTAGTAGAGTGGAACTTCAGAAACCATGTATCATTCTCTTTCATCTTCTCACCCCATCTTCACTCCCCACCTAATCAACATGCTTTCTCTTTCATGCTTTTCTCACATACACACAACATATGACACAAAGATATTGTATTGCGCTTAGGTCCACTCCATGAGGAGTGAAATTATAATGTGTCAATTTTTCATATACAAGCATTATACCCGGTGGGAATATGAACAGGTACATATAATAGTGAACCTGTAAACCTCAGAATTCCTTTTCTCTTGTAATTTCGTAACTTTACGTCCCATTACTTTAAGTGTTTTTCTTTGATCACTTTGTTTTCTGCAAGTGAGGAATTCAACGAATAAATTCAACCTTAGCTTCAAATGTACAATACCTTTTTTTGTCAGGTATTGGAATTCGACGATTAAACTCTCCAATAGCTTCAAAAGGACAATATATTTGTTTGCCCGGTAACTGGATTCCACATTTAAGTCACAACAGTTTCATAAGGACAATACCATTTGTTTGCCAGGTAACGGCTAATAATCCAGTATTTCTTCCGATTTCTGAACAGCACTTTGCGCCGATTTCTTTCCAACACTGCTGAAGGGGTTAAAACATCAATTCCCCTGGGATCTGAACTTTTCGAGTTTGACTGAAGGGGGAAAGCGCCAAGCGCCTTTACATGAAGGGGAGGGAGGGGGGGAATTTTTTCGTGGAGCAGAGAGTGCGTGTTCACTGCTAGCGTGTTACTCGAAAAAGGAAGTGCTTTTACGCATGCCTGACATACGTCGAAAAGGGAAGTGTTTTTTGCGCATGCCTGACATGCGTTAAGACTTCTGTCTTGCTGGAAAATACGGAATAATCGCACTCTGCCACAAATTCCCTTATGTCCCATAAGAACTTTTGTGGCTGATGCTTCTTCTTGTTAGGTCCCATGGCAATTGATAACTGTTCTCTTTCATCTTCTCACCCATCTTCACTCACCCTAATCAACATGCTTTCTCTTTCACGCTTTTCTCATACATACAAGCAACATATGACACAAAGATATTGTATTGCGCTTAGGTCCACTCCATGAGGAGTGAAATTATAATGTGTCACTTTTTCATATACAAGCATTATACCCGGTGGGTATATGAACAGGTACATATAATAGTGAACCTGTAAACCTCAGAATTCCTTTTCTCTTGTAATTTCGTACTTTACGTCCCATTACTTTAAGTGTTTTTCTTTGATCACTTTGTTTTCTGCAAGTGAGGAATTCAACGAATAAATTCAACCTTAGCTTTCAAATGTACAATACCTTTGTTTGTCAGGTATTGGAATTCGACGATTAAACTCCAATAGCTTCAAAAGGACAATATATTTGTTTGCCCAGTAACTGGATTCAACATTTAAGTCACAACAGTTTCATAAGGACAATACCATTTGTTTGCCAGGTAACGGCTAATAATCCAGTATTTCTTTTTCGATTTCTGACAAGCGCTTTGCCCGATTTCTTTCCAACACTGCTGAAGGGGTTAAAACATCAATTCCCCTGGGATCTGAACTTGAGTTTGACTGACTGAAGGGGGAAAGCGCCATGAGACACTTCTTGCTCATTTTTTGGGCATGAAGTGTTGACCCCGAGTCATAACTGAAAGGTAGTGGACCTAAGCGCGTTGACTGTCTGAGGATTACGAAATCATAATGAAAATAATAACAATTACTATAGCACCCAACCTAACAACGTAGGCTGCTGGGCGCTTTACAAGCTTTAACAATTCAACATCTTATAATATATGCAGAAAACACACACACGCACCAAATATTGCGTTCATAGGTCATCAACATAGCTACACCCACACGCGCGTGCCCGCGCACAGCCTTTTGCGCGCGCACGCACACACCTCCTCCGCGCACACGCGCCTGGAACATACTGTTGCACACAAGATTATACTATAAACCAGTGAACATCTCCTTTGTACACAAGCAAAGTGTACACATACATAATGTCTGTGGGGGTTGCCCGTCCTTCTTGTTGCCTTTGCCGCACCCTTGTCTGCCGGTTTTGTCTGTTAGCATCCGCAGGTCCGGGAGCCCCCAGACCTGTAACCAATAGAAAGCAAGAGCGAGGAGGCAGTATCTTCACTCCCGATCGGGTCATACTGACTGAAACATGTCTGGGTAAGAGCAAGGCTGTCCTAGTATGTAATGTGATGAAGAACGGCTACTGTTCCCAATGTATCTTTTGAATGCGTCCGATTTCCAAGGCTGTCCTAGTATGTAATGTGATGAAGAAACGGCTATTGTTCCCAATGTATCTTTTGAATGCGTCCGACTTCCATCTCCCTAGTTGCCTTATCTGTGTGTCTGACATGCCTCGAGCTGCCGCTGCTGTTGCTGCTCCTATCCTAAAGCTATGTGATGTGAATTGTGCTGCTGGGTAGTGGCAAAATGCCAGTGTGAGGCGCAGCTGGGTGTTAAATACTGATCTGGTGATGGGGGACTCTTGGGGCCTTGAGGAATAGGGGTCCAGGTGCGAGGCCCCTGTCTGCTAAATAATCTTTCATGGCCTGCATAGGACATTCCCCTTCTGTCCCCTTTTGTATGTCTCAAGAGAAGGTCCGACCTTGACTGTGTTTGTAATGAAGAAATGTCACTGTCATATGCGACTGCTTAATTGTGACCTGATGTACCCCAAGAAGGTTGGGGTTTTTGTCTGTAGCCGAGTGTACCGTTATTTCGCCAATGCGTAGGAAGGCATGAAAGGCTAGTAGGTACATAGTTTGGAATAGGCTGCACTCTTTCATGTTGGGGATGTGTGATGCAGGGCAGAAACTAAGTCCTTCAGCATACCTTTATGGAGTGGTAGCCTTGTGTCGAATGATGGCTGCCGCTTGTGATATAAAGCGATCATCTTCTGAATGAAAAGATCTTGTGTAAGTAACTGATTGCCAAGATGTGTGCCAACACAGTTGCCAGTTTTTTTTTAATTTTTATTTTTTATACTAGGTCTGCGATAAATTGCGCGACTGTACCTGCTTCTAAGGGGAGACTAGTGGATAACCGCGATTCTGTAGCGAAATCTAAAAACCGGTCCCAGCTACGCCTGTATGCATTCTGGGTTGATGGTGCAAGGGATGTTTGCATTACCCGTGACTAGGGTTACAGGCTTCTCAGCAATTTTTCAGCAGTGTGGCTGTATCAGTTGTGTGTTTGCATGTTCTTTCGGCAATGTGGCGGGCAGTGGTGGCACTGGCGTGGGAAGCTTGTTGGCAGAGGGTGCCAACCTTCTGAATTCCTCTACCTTGTAGTGCGTCCTGGACTGGGCCCACGATGCTGGTCTGCCAGTCCGCGGCTTGTTGCGCTGGAGGTACCGTGAAGGTCGTTGTGGGTGTGGCTGCCACCTGTTGTGCCAGTCGGCCATCGTTGATGTGTTGCCTTAGTCACTTTCAGCGCAGGCCTTTGGCGTCGCTGCAGTCTTGTCTTTGGCATCTGTAAAATACCCAATCTTCGGACACAAAAAGGGGCTTACCGTGTGTGTACTTCTATTGCCCTGTGTAGGTGGAATGGAATGGGATCAATCAACACGGGTCAGAACTGCATGTGTACTGGCCAAAGGTCACTACTAATGTCGCTGAATTGTGGAGAAACAGTCCTAGTCGTGGCTAACATCATCACATTGCTGAAAGAACATGCAAACACACAACTGATACAGCCACACTGCTGAAAAATTGCTGAGAAGCTTGTAACCCTAGTCACAGTGGCCACATTGCTGGAAAACATGCAAAGTTACATATATAAACATACGAGACACAACTGATGTAGCCACACTGAGGAAAGATCGTTGACATAGCCACGGCTCACGTAGCTGCATTGCTGGGAAGCCAGCAAAGTTATATATATATATATATATATATATAAAATTGTGTTGCTAACCAACAATAATTTTACAAGATCACAGCAAGATCACAGCAAGCACTTTTTTAAAACGATCAGCAATGTGGCTACATTAGTCGTGACCTATGTTTCCCACTCAATGCAGCTACATCAGCTATGATCTTGCATGTTTATCAGCAATGCGGCTATATTAATCGTGACCCATGTTTTCTATTCAATGCAGCTACATCAGCTGTGCTCTTGCATGTTTCTCAGCAATGCAGCTATATTAGTCGTGACCCTATATTTCCCACTCAATGCAGCTACATCAGCGGTGATGTTGCTGTGATCTTGAGGGAGACTTGCTGAGAAACCTGCAAACCAGTGCCATGGCTAGTATGGCCACATTGCTGAAAAAGATGCAAGTTATGTATGTATGTATATATATATATATATATATATTATATATATATATATATATATATAACCTGCCAAACACAGCTGATGTGTACACAGAGAGGAAAAATTGGTGAGACAGTCATGGTTGATGTAGCTGCATTGCTGCAAAATGTGCANGAGAAGCTTGTAACCCTAGTCACAGTGGCCACATTGCTGGAAAACATGCAAAGTTACATATATAAACATACGGAGACACAACTGATGTAGCCACACTGAGGAAAGATCGTTGACATAGCCACGGCTCACGTAGCTGCATTGCTGGGAAGCCAGCAAAGTTATATATATATATATATATATATATATATAAAATTGTGTTGCTAACCAACAATAATTTTACAAGATCACAGCAAGATCACAGCAAGCACTTTTTAAACGATCAGCAATGTGGCTACATTAGTCGTGACCTATGTTTCCCACTCAATGCAGCTACATCAGCTATGATCTTGCATGTTTATCAGCAATGCGGCTATATTAATCGTGACCCATGTTTCTATTCAATGCAGCTACATCAGCTGTGCTCTTGCATGTTTCTCAGCAATGCAGCTATATTAGTCGTGACCTATATTTCCCACTCAATGCAGCTACATCAGCGGTGATGTTGCTGTGATCTTGAGGGAGACTTGCTGAGAAACCTGCAAACCAGTGCCATGGCTAGTATGGCCACATTGCTGAAAAAGATGCAAAGTTATGTATGTATGTATATATATATATATATATATATATATATATATATATATATATAAACCTGCCAAACACAGCTGATGTGTACACAGAGAGGAAAAATTGGTGAGACAGTCATGGTTGATGTAGCTGCATTGCTGCAAAATGTGCATTTTCACCGCTGATGTAGCTGCCTTGCAGAAAAAAACAAAAAAAAAAAACACAACAAAAAAAAAACAGTCATGCCTTGAGTAGAAAACCTGGATCATGGCTAATATGGCTGCATTGCTGAAAGACATGCCAGATCACACAGCAGATGTAGCTGCATTGAGTGGAAAACATAGGTCACAATTAATACAGCCGCATTGCTGATGAACATGCAAGATCACAGAAAACATAGGTCACAATTAATACAGCCGCATTGCTGATGAACATGCAAGATCACAGAAAACATAGGTCACAATTAATATAGCCGCATTGCTGATGAACATGCAAGATCACAGAAAACATAGGTCACAATTAATATAGCCGCATTGCTGAGAAACATGCAAGATCACAGCAAGATCACCGCTGATGTAGCTGCATTGAGTGGGGAAACATAGGTCACGACCAATATAGCTGCATTCCTGAGAAACATGCAAGAGCACAGCTGATGTAGCTGCATTGAATAGAAAACATAGGTCACGATTAATATAGCCGCATTGCTGATAAACATGCAAGATCATAGCTGATGTAGCTGCATTGAGTGGGAAACATAGGTCACAACTAATGTAGCCACATTGCTGATAAACATGCAAGAGCACAGCTGATGTAGCTGCATTGAATAGAAAATATGGGTCACGGCAAATGGAGCCACATTGCTGAGAAACATGCAAGATCACAGAGAATAGGTCACAATTAATATAGCCGCATTGCTGAGAAACATGCAAGCAAGATCACAGCAAGATCACCGCTGATGTAGCTGCATTGAGTGGGAAACATAGGTCATGACTAATATAGCTGCATTCCTGAGAAACATGCAAGAGCACAGCTGATGTAGCTGCATTGAATAGAAAACATAGGTCACGATTAATATAGCCGCATTGCTGAGAAACATGCAAGATCATAGCTGATGTAGCTGCATTGAGTGGGAAAACATAGGTCATGACTAATGTAGCCACATTGCTGATAAACATGCAAGAGCACAGCTGATGTAGCTGCATTGAATAGAAAACATGGGTCACGGCGAATGGAGCCGCATTGCTGAGAAACATGCAAGATCACAAAAAACATAGGTCACAATTAATATAGCTGCATTGCTGAAACATGCAAGATCACTGCTGATGTAGCTGCATTGAATAGAAAAAATGGGTCACGGCGAATGGAGCCGCATTGCTGAGAACATGCAAGATCACAGCTGATGTAGCTGCATTGAGTGGGAAACATAGGTCACGGCTAATATAGCCGCATTGCTGAGGAACATGCAAGATCACAGCTGATGTAGCTGCATTGAGTAGAACATAGAAGGCACAGCTAATAGCGCTGCATTGCTGAGAACATGCAAGATCACAGCTGATGTCGCTGCATCGAGTAGAAATTATAGGGCACGGCTAATAGGGCCGCATTGCTGAGAGACATGCAAGATCATAGCTGATGTAGCTGCATTGAGTAGAAAACATTGGTCACGGCTAATAGAGCCGCATCGCTGAGAAGCATACAAGATAAGAAACATTGTCATGGCTAAAGTAGCCGCATTGGATAAGAAACATGCGAGTCACAGTGATGTAGAACATGTTGAGTCATGGCTAATGTAGCTGCATTGTGGAAAACAAGTGGTAGAATGATGAGAGACATGCAAAACAAACATAGTTACAGCTAATGTAGTCGCGTTGCTATGAAACATGCAAAACATAGTTACGGCTAATGTAGTTGCATTGCTATGAAACGTCCAAAGTTAAGGTTGTTGTAGCTGCATTGAGGGCCAATAGTCCTAGTTATGGCTGATCTTATGGCCGCGTCGCAGTGAAACATGTACCGTCACAGCTGAAGAGCTGCCTTGTAACAGAAACAAGTCAACGAACAAAACAGGAGGGACCTCAAATAGCTACTCCTGTAATCTTTAGTGGTACTCTTTAGTGGTAATCTTTAGTGATGTAAACGACTGCTGATGAACATGGTAAAAGACAACCAAAATCAAAAAAAGCAACATTCTGCCATGACAGTTGTAAAGGCACCGAATTTTTTTTTTTCTTTTTTTTTGTTTTTTTTTTCTTGTTTGTTTTTTGTTTGTTTTTTTTGTTTGTTTTTAATTTTTTATTTTTTTTTATTTTATTTTTTTTATATATATATATATTTTTTAAATTTTTATTTTATTTATTTTTTTAAGGCCTTAAAGAAGATGGAGCCCGAAGTAGGGGGGGGGCGGTTGGGGAGCAGGCAACAATCTGCTTGGGGAATGGCAAACTACCTGGTTGCAGGATTGTCTGCGAATAATGAGGCAAACTGGGTGCCTCTCTGTGGGCACCTCAAAAATACATAGCGTCTGTGTCTGGTATACCGTCATTTATCGATTACCCTTGGGGGTAAGAGAGATGGTGTATAAGACGAAATTTACCTGTCTCTTCTTTTGGGCACCAGACCTATCGGTGAAATGGTAAGGTTTGAAAATGGTTTCTCCTTAAATGGGCCTGCTAGTCATCCTAGTCTACATTCATCATCTAGTTTACTACTCACTATTTCAGGTGGTCGTCTGTGGATGCTAAGTTAGGGGCTTCCTTATGGGGTTAAAGAGCCCTTGTAACCGACTCGGAAGCCCCATCTGAAACCTTCGCTAAGGAATACTGCTAATTCCCTGTCATACCCTATTAGGTAGCGTTCTAACATTTCATGTTTGACTGGGCTTGGTAGGACTCTACTGTTGCGCACTTTTCTAAGTGTGGTGGGATTGGGTTGGTTTCCGTCTGTGGTGGGTGGAACCGTGCACACATCATAAGCAACACCTCTAAGACCTTGTGCTAATTTGATGTTACGCTTTTCTGGGTCTAGGTTGAATTGCATTTGCCAATCTTTCAAACCAGTCCAAGTTTGCGTCAATACTTTCTGTATTCTCATTAAATGGATCCCAAAGAAAATGGCATTGCTGGAATTTGGATGGGTGTTATACAATTCTTAGCCATCAAATATCCACTAAATACAAACAAAAGCAAAGAATCACACACGATGTAAATATCAAAATGAATTGATTATAACATCAACCACACACACTCTTATTATTTGCTGTGTAAGATAATCGTTCACACAACAAACAAAAAAGATTTCCCTCCTGGACTCCACTCAATCAGCCTATTTGCTCTTAATTCTGCTCTTTGTCCAAATTTTTGGACAAGCCAAAGCAAATAAAATTTTGAGTGAATTGTATTTAACAATCCAATGTGTATTTTACAATCCTGGACGAGCCCCCACGTCGATGTGACGAGTTAGGTTTTTTTTTTTTTTAAACCGGAGCACACAATCGCAAAGGGGATACACGACGGTCGATCGAGCAAGGGATAAGTAAAGTCGATCGGCCGCGCGTAGAGGTATAAATATACAAGCTAAGCTAAATATACAGTACAGTAATATAATAACACACGGCACAGTGATATAATAAACGCGTGCAAGGGGTAGGTGAGCGAAGACTCGCGCGTGTGATGTGCCTTGGGATCAAGAAATGGTGGGAAACTCGATCACCGGTCCACAGTACCGTCACCGAAAAAAGTGCTGAGTAACGCTGCGTGAACGAAGTACAAATGCGATCGCGAAGGTAGATCGTGATCGCTATGCACACGTTGACGAACGATAAATGATGCGATAAATGATGAGCAAATAAGAGGAAAAACGAGAAATGTAGTAGCCAAACCACGTGTAGCACAGTGGTCTTATTAAGATGAGCCGACGGGAGAAAGCCCCGACCGGCGCAAGGAAGATGGCGGCCGAGACCGGCCACGCGGTCGTCGCACAAGTAGTGGCGTGACCGTCGCACAAGTAGTGGCGTGACTGGAAATTAAAGAGCAGGAGGGCCTTAAGGAGAGGCGCGCGAGGTCTAGAAAGACCGGACCAAACAACCTGGCGTGGGGTAAAACGCCGATAACGACGAACCGCGTTACGCGTATAACCACGAACCGGGACAACGACGATCGCCAAAATAAGTCAAATGCTAGAAATACTAGCCCACCGTTAGCCTCACACGGCAAATGTAATAAGGGTTTAGCGCAAGCCACAAGTGAATGAGTCAAGAATGCGAACACAAGCAATCTTTACACAAAGGCAAAGTACAGGCGAGACAGAGCACAAGACTTATCTTGAATTTTTTCATGGAGCAGAGAGTGCGTCTTCACTGCTAGCGTGTTACTCGAAAAAGGAAGTGCTTTTACGCGTGCCTGACATACGTCGAAAAGGGAAGTGTTTTTGCGCATGCCTGACATGCGTTAAGACTTCTGTCTTGCCGGAAAATACCGGAATAATCGCACTCCGCCACAAATTCCCTTATGTCCCATAAGAACTTTTGAAGGACATCCTCTGTACAGAACCCCTAAATTCCTTCTGACTCTTTACAGACGATACGAGTCTTTGAAGTAAAGCATTGCTTAAGTCATTCTCTTTTCTTTTGATAGATTCTTTATACTATCGCCTTGTAACTGAAAAAAGCACTTTTGTCCATCGTTCGTAATGTGCGATGACTAATAACTTCATAGATCATACTCTTGACTATACCAGTCAAAGGCTGCTTTACTGCTGTTAATATAGAACTATACATTTTTTTCATACAGTTGGTATCTTCTTTCATGCAATCATTAAAGATATTAAGTGCGCAAATCAACTATATATCTAATAAACTTGCAGCAGCATCTATCTTTGTACGAAGTTAATCATACATAACGCATCGCGAAACAAACTAGCATATTCATCATTCCATACGCTGTTTTCAATAACGCGTTTTTTTTTCTAACTGGCATAAACGGTATTTTCTTTAGGAAGAGCAACAAGACGCGAAGCAGGTAAATGGTCAGAATCTATGCATTCTAAAGCATTCAGCTGATACGAGTCAGACAACAGAGCGACACGTTCTTTAGAAAATATGGAAATAATTTACAATACTACAGCCAGTGTCAGAAATGTATGAGTAGTGACCTTAAAGGTCTGCTTTACGCACGCCATTAGGAATGCGCAGATCTATAGCAGTACCTACACTCGGTAACACATTTTTTCCACAGAAGTATTCAACATAGTCTTAAGAGTGTCATGTGACACTGAGAGGGTGGCTGTGGAACTGCTCATCAAAAATATCGTTTACAGACATACCGTATGAAGTGTTAGTGGTTCTGCTATTTAAATCACTACTTAATGCAATATAAGCATCCCTAGGCAGCAATTGATTAATGAGACATTCTTCAAGTAAATTGATACAATTATCAACTTCAAAATGGGCATAACAAGCAAACCTTTTGGAGGCACTTAGGACCAAAGTACAAAACAGCCTTATCTGTTTTTTTTTTTTTCCTCAGACAGAGAGAGAGAGAGAGAGGCGATGCAGATGTGGATGCTTTATTTATATAGGCCATATGCCATACTGAACGGAATAATGTGAACAAATCTTTTCGTAAACATAAAACATTAACAAATCAATCAATATCCATCAAAGTGCAACAGGTAATCGACTAACTAATACCAAACAGTACACAATGATTAATTCTTAGCTGCATACTATACTTCTAATCCTAAATGCCTTGTACAAGAAAACAACAAACCGTTTTATGGTAAACATAAACAAGTAGGGTAACTCTTGCTCCCATAAGGAAACCTAACTCAGAGTAACTGTTATTCAAGACTGGGGCACAACCTTTTAAACTTGAATACAGTCAGCAAATACAAAGACGAACAATCTACTAGTGTGAGAGGAAAAACAAGCGCAGGCCAACAACCCCTCCCTCATCACGGTAATGACTTGGCAAAGATTTGAACTTAAGGGGGTGGGGGTTGAAAATGAACAAAATGGGAACATAAAACTAAGAAAATATATTATAGATATGAACATTCTTCACTAGCTGCATAACTGATGTGTGAATCAGCGGACGAAAACCCTCCGAGTGGGCGATATGAATGGGTCTGTTTTCAAGACTAACTATGAAGGGTCCCATATGCTGCTTGTGAAGAATTTTATAGTCATAACATTACGGCCTGTCATTTTTCGTCCTGGTTTCTTTCTCTCACAAACCTTTCCCGACTCTCTCTCTCTCTCTCTCTCTCTCTCTCTCTCCTCTCTCTCTCTCTCTCTCTCTCTCTCTCTCTCTCTCTCTCTTCTCTCTCTCTCTCTCTCTCTCTCTCAGTCATTGCTAGTTTGTTATTGTATTTGAATGGGGGATTGCTAGCCTGAACCTATTTCCCCTCCTACCAGTTTGTTTCACGTACACACACCACACACACACACACACACACACACACACACACACACATACGCGCGCACGCGTGCAAGAAAGAAAAAAAAGAGAGAGAAACAGAGAGAGAGAGAGAGAGAGAGAGAGAGAGAGAGAGAGAGAGAGAGCGTGCACACACACACACACACACACACACACACGCACACGCACACACACAGAACACATACATACACGCAGATGAAGTTGAAAACATCCAATGGCATACAATTTGATGTCCGGCTATCATATGCATCGGAATGGACAAAAAGCCCGTAATACAAATCGTGCAGCTGTTTTAAGAGGAAAAAAAGCACGAAAGAAAACTTGACTGCATTATGGGAAACATGGTAGACTCTGAGACCTGGAACACATTTCTTTTCAACTGCATGAAACTAAATATGTTCCGCATGAACAGAAAAATCAGTTTCAATTTTTGGTAACCGCCCTCTTCCTCCCCCCCTCTCCTCACCCTCCCCCCCCCCCCCCCCCACACACACACACGACATCTTTTGCTGTTTAGTGTTATGACAGACCACCTCTTAGTTATGCAGGAACAGAGATTTACACAGAACGTGGTCTTACAGTATTCTTAAACCGAACAACCCATTGGAAATTTCAATGGGAAACGCATTTCTAGAAACACAAGACGTTTGGCGTTTGGTATGTGCAGATTTTCGGCCAGGTTTGGGTTCCCCAAAACAAAATCAGTGGTAAAGAAATATCAACCAATGAATGACTAAATAGGTAAATACATACATAAACAGATAAACAAGCATATGAATACATAAACAAATGAATAAATAAAGTGAATTATAGAAATTCATTTTCTATTTTTGCAGGGCACATATATGTCACACATACACACGTATTTCAAACATTGCGCATTACATAACTCAACAGATGTTATTAATTTACGGCACGTGCACATGTTAAACGGGAGAGAGAGAGAGAGAGAGAGAGAGAGAGGCTTCAGACGCTTCAGATATGTTTTTATTGACAATGGCCTACCTGGCCTTTATGTCAAGGGAGTGTAAATTAATATTTGCAGAGCTGAAAAACAAGTTTATAATGCAAAACAACATGAATTGTATCGGAGTACGTAATATTGATGATGAGGCTTGAAGCATGTGTAGAAGAAAAGGAAAATAAATGACGTGCTTTTTCGTCACTAAAAATGAATAACATGATCATAGACACAAGTGCCTTACCCAGGCACACATATTCACTGTTATAAAACTTTCCTGCACTGTCACATCTATCATCACCGTCCGCCTCATCCCTAGCTATACTAGTGAAGAAAACAAAACCATTTCTTACTAAGGTCAAGAGAGAGAGAGAGGGGGGGGAGGCGGGGGGGTGGGGGGGTCTCTGTTTGCATGCGGGTGTATGCGCGTGTATGAAACCTCTGGGTCACGTTTTTATTTTTTTTTATAATCCCTTTCTACACCTCATTCAGTGTAAGCGACTTATTTGTCTTCTTTCTCTGACGCTACAGGCACATGAAGTCGAAGTTTTCAAGTAATACCTCACTCTGAGGTCGGGAAACGTTTGCTTGAGACACCGGTCACAAACGTCTTTGTGCACTGTGACTGTACTTGATTTTGGTCGATGGAAGAATTTTCTTAAGAAGTCTTGGATTTTGTTCTCTCTGCTTCTCTCTTTCGCTTTATTTCATTTGA
Source organism: Conus betulinus (assembly GCA_016801955.1). Taxonomy (NCBI): domain Eukaryota; kingdom Metazoa; phylum Mollusca; class Gastropoda; order Neogastropoda; family Conidae; genus Conus; species Conus betulinus. The sequence continues at coordinate 23,470 of JADBJO010007415.1, read as the reverse complement.
ATTATTAGCATGCTCGTGTCACTTATAAGCAACGCATCTGCAAACGATTTTTTTTCATCAGATTTTTTTTTTTAGCACGTACAAAGAATAAGTCAGGTAACACTTTTACTCAGGTTGTGTGTGTGTTCGGGCGTGCGTGCGTGCGTCCGCCCGTGCGTGCGTGTGGGTATGCGTGTGTGTTTGTGTGTGTGTGTGTGTGTGTGTGTGTGTGTGTGTGTGTGTGTGTGTGTGTGTATGCCAGATAAACAAGGATATATATATATATATATATATATATATATATATATATATATATATATATATATATAATGAAACAATAAATTCCAAGGATAAGTACCGAGCACCGTTCCAGCAACTTACAGAGCAGCTAGGTGTTGCAATGACTGCAAGAAATATTGAATTATAACAAAAGCTTGCTCTTATGTCTCAGATTGTAGAAATACGGGGGTGGTAAGCCTTCATATCTGCAGTGGTAGATGATTCTGCCTAAATGACAGTATGTGCTTGAGTGGGTGAATGGGGGATAAATAAATGCTTCTCAAAATGAACCTTCAGCAAGTATATAGTCTCCAAAGAGGGAGACCATCTCCAATGGGGAGAAAGCTCACTAACATATAACTCCTGGTCAGATACCGGTATTATATATATATATATATATATATATATATATATATATATATATATATATATATATATATATATATATATAAATTAATAAAATACAGTGAGTTCTAGAAATTCATTTCTTATTCTCGCAGGTCGGATACATGTCACACACACTTGAAACATTGCACGATACATAAATTCTTTTGGAAACAGATGGGCGTATTTTGTCGTTAGAGCATTAAATGCAAGTTTCAAGAAAGGAGAACTGTCATGTGTACAAAGAGAGGGAATCATTACATGTATACCAAAAGGTGATAAATCCAGACAGTACATAAAAAACTGGAGACCTATTTCTGTTAAATGTCGTTTATAAGATAGGATCCTCTTGCATTGCCAACAGAATAAAATCTGTGTTGCCTAAAATCATAAATGAAGATCAGACCGGATTTATTAGAAATAGATACATCGGCGACAACATAAGATTGATATTTGACACTATATCCTATTTAGATGAAAATGATCTGCCTGGTTTGTTGTTAAACATAGACTTTGAAAAAGCCTTTGATTCTATTAATTGGAAATTTATGTCTAAAGTCCTAAAGGCATTTGGTTTCCAAAGAGATATTTGTAGATGGGTAAGCACATTCTACAAAAATATCAAGTCTTGTGTTATTGTGAACGGACAGGTTTCACATTGGTTCGATATTAAAAAAGGATGTCGACAAGGAGACCCAATTTCACCATATCTGTTCGTAATTTGTGTCGAAATATTAGCCATTATGGTAAGGGAAAATAAAGATATTCAGGGAATCAGAATGAATGAAACTGAATTTAAGATATCTCAGTATGCTGATGACACCGAGTTCTTACTAGCAGGGGATAAGAAATCCTTTGAAACTTGTATTGAAGTTTCTTTAAGATTTGACTGTGTCTCAGGTCTTCATATGAATTTAAGTAAAACGAGCGCAGTTTGGCTTGGAAGTGTAAAAAATAGTCAAAACCATTACATGGACCACTTAGAAATTGTATGGAATCCACAAAAATTTAGAATACTTGGTATATGGTTCACAAATGACTTGAAAGACTGCATAGAAATAAACTACGCAGAAAGACTAGCTGATGTAAATCATTTGTTCAAAATATGGGTAAAACGCCAGATTACGCCTCTAGGTAGAGTAGCAATTTTGAATCCATCATCCTTTCAAAGCTGACTCATCTTTGGCTGTTTTCTGCCAAACCCACCAGATGTTTCTTTCAAACATGCCAGAAAATATGTTACAAGTTTGTGTGGAATAAAAAACAGAAAAAAATCAGTCGAAAAACAGTGCATAAAAGCATACGGAACGGAGGTATTGTCTTCCTGATGTGAAAACCTACGTCACATCCTTAAAACTATCCTGGATCCGTAGGACTGAGAGATCAAACACAAAATGGAACATATTCTTCTCAGTAATTTTCCTCATTGGCCTCAGATGAGTAAACATGGTCCAGAGATTATCTCAAAATTTACAAAATATAATCCGTTCTGGGTAGATGTCCTTGAAGCTTACAAACTTTTTTATTACAAATGTCTGCCAAAAAAAATCCGCTGAACTACTTGCTGAACCAGTTTGCTTCAACAAACGTATTCAGGTTGGAAAAGACACATTGTCTCTAAACTGCTTCAAAACAAAAGTGTCTATTATCTTGCACATTTTTTGGATGATAATGGTCAGTTTCTTTCCCACGGACAATTTAAGGAAAAATATGATGTAAACATTGATTTTCTAACTTATACAGGGTATAAGTTAGCAATAATTGAATTCATAAAAAGATTTGACATTACCATCGAAAATAACAACTGTATTACTTCTCCATTCTGTTATAAGATACTGTTTGCCACTTATAAAGGTACAAAGACTTATTACGATATACTGATTGATAACCAGTTGAGAGCTCCGTGCTGTGACAAATGGGACATCAAACTTTCACAAGCTCATGACTGGAATTCATGCTTTTTTTATGCACATAAGATCACAGATGTAAAACTTAAGTGGTTTCAGCTAAGAATAATTCACAGGTGTTTAGGTACAAATGTTATTTTGAAAGAAATCGGTGTTACTGATAATGATAAATGCAGTTTTTGCGGATTATTTAAAGATTCTATTGACCATATGTTTTGGAAATGTACTCATGTCAAATGTTTTTGGAGTAGGTTAATTGACTTAGTAAAAGAGAAATGCATTCATGCACAGAAATATACGCCTAACAGAGTCTCTCATACTTTTAGGTTTCGACAGACACATCACAATTGATTACATTTTTTACTTCATCATTCTTTTAGCAAAACATTACCTATATAAGTGTAAGTTAGAAGGCAGTCTTCCACATGTAGCAGTATTCTTGAAAAGTTTGACCTATAGATATAGAATTGAAAAATATAACTCATACTTAACCATGAACCACGTGGATTTTCATGCAGATGGGCTTGCTTATGAAGCTTTGGTTTCTAATACCTAGCTGCTTTAGCTACCGTCTCAGGAACGTGTCTTTTCTGTATTAATATATAAATGCCTATGACGTAATATAACAACAATTATTAGACTAATCATGTCATTCCCCCCCCCCCCCTTTTTTTTTTTGTTTTTTTTTTTTTTTTTGTTTTTTTTTGTTTTGTTTTGTTTTGATCCTTTGCTGAGGATATCCTGTGTGGCCCTTGTCTGCTGCTGAAATATTTATGTTATTGGCACTCAAGAAATAATGTAACTTATGATAATAACATGTATTATCTTCACTTGCTGTGACCCAACCCATTCTGTCACTCTGTCTGTCTGTCCGTCTGTCTTTCCTATGTGTGTATGTATGTGTGTGTATGTATATATATATATATATATATATATATATATATATATATATATGTATTTTTTTTTCTTTTTCTTTGTTTCAACAAACGCTTGTATACATCTGTTTTGGGTAGTAGTATTAGAATAATGCATAGAGGTTTTGTGTATATTTCTTATAGCATTGTCAATAAGTAAACCATGTTTTTTTTTTTATATACATAAACAATGCTATGCTGAAATCTCTCTCTCTCTCTCTCTCTCTCTCCCTCTCTTTCTCTCTCTCTCTCTCTCTCTCTCTCTCTCTCTCTCTCTCTCTCTCTCTCTCTCTCTTCTTGTTTCATGTGTGCGGTCTTTTTTTTGTCTGTCTATATGTCAGTCTGTTTCTTGTTTTATACCTAATTTATAGTTACAAGTGTTGCTGTATATCTCTCTCCCTTTTCGCTTTGGTTGATTGGTTGGTTTGGTTTGTTTGACTTCTCTATATGTATATGGTCGTGTGTATGTCTTTTTTTTCTCCTTTTTTCTCTTTGTATAAGACAATAAAGACAAATAAAAGGTAAAAAAAAAAAAAAAAAAAAAAAAAAAAAAAAGAACGTGACTGATACTCACAAAATAAACAAGGATTCAAGGAATCAAATCATCAAAGTTACATAACCTGTGGGTAGTGCATCAAACACTCATGGACTGGGAAAGGATATAAAACATCAACAGACCATTTGCGATATAGAAATGGATTCATGCGATAAGATGTAAAGGCAGACTTGTGAAATAATTTCATTGTTCGTTGGCATTGGATTGATAAGTTATCTTCGCTTGGTGTTTCTCCACACACACACATTATAAAAGGAAAACAGAATTCAGATCCAAATACATTTAAACACAGCCTCTGTGTGTAACCTTCTTGTCTGTTTAGACAGAAAACCAAGGTATCTGCCTGGAAAAACTGTTGGTTTGGTTCTGGTTATTAACAGTTACTGAAATGTTCATCTAATGCTTCCTTTCGATCTGTCCCTCTTCCTGTAAGACGATTGACACTTTCATTTGCGGAAATATCTTAATAATAGGCCTCACTCCAAAAGAGACTGTGGTGCAGCATATAACGGTTACCAGATATATTATGTGTTTTATTTCTATGGTCTCTACACGACATTTTGAATACGGCAACGGACTTGCATTATGAATTGATTTTAAATCAACAATGCCATGATCTGTCTTATATTTATTTACGTGAACATTTTTACAATGATTTTGGACAGGAAAGTAGCCAACTCTCTGCTAAGAAAATGAAAATTCCCTGTCAAAGCAAGATATTTATTTTTCCGGCAGTAAACCAGATGTTATGTAAGTGCCTACTTTTCTACTATAATCTAGTATGGAACCATTCAAAAAAAAAAAAAAAAGGGGGGGGGGGGGGGGGGGGGGAGGACAAAAAAATGTCCAACCTGATATCGATTTTCATGTGAACACATTCAGACTTTTTTGAAGAGTATATTTTGTGAATCCACACAAACATACAAACAGATACACATAGGCGCACACCGACACACAGAAGGGGGAGGGATATCAATTCACACGCATGTATTCTACTCACAGAAATTTGCTAGCTGCGGGGAAACTGCTCTTAGATCTATAACGCTTGGTTTACATTTTGGATTCTTGAGAATACATGTTGTTCGATCGTAATTTTAAAGGACAAGTATCCTAACAAATTCGCACAGAAGTAGTAAATACTTGGCAGCTGTTTCTCCAAATTGTTGAAAGAATGTTTAAGTCCTCAACAAATTTGTTGCTTTGATTTGTTTGCAGTGAGTGAAGCCATTCAGTATTAAGGCTACTGGGCCCAAGCAGTATAGCATTCACACAGTAGTCCATGCTTAGAATGTACCTATTCCTTATTATTTGCACAAACCAGTTCATCAGTATAAACACTAACAAGCAAAGTGATGGTTTTCTGTGGTCTGCTTTTAGAAAGATATGAAAAGTGGCATCTTGATGGAACATCATTGGAAATGATCAGTAATGAGAATGCCTCCCAAATTTGTTTGTTTCTTTTTCTTGTTTTTTTCAAAGACAATGTATGCCTGAGTGTGTGTGTGTGTGTGTGTGTGTGTGTGTGTGTGTGTGTGTGTGTGTGTGTGTGTGTGTGCGTGTGTGTGTGTGTGTGTGTGTGTGTGTGTGTGTGTGTGTGTGTGTGTGTGTGTGTGTGTGTGTGTGTGTGTGTGTGTGTGTGTGTGTGTGCATGCAAGTGCCTGTTGCCTAAAATGGCAGAGTAGAATTTCAGTGTGTGTGTGTGTGTGTGTGTGTGTGTGTGTGTGTGTGTGTGTGTGTGTGTGTGTGTGTGTGTGTGTGTGTGTGTGTCTGTTATGTGTGTCTGTTGCACATCTCTCTCTCTGTCTGTCTGTCTCTCTCTCTCTCTGTCTGTCTGTCTGTCTGTCTGTCTCTGTCTGTCTGTCTGTCTGTCTGTCTCTCTCTCTCTCTCTCTCTTACTCTCTGAGAGTGTGTGTTTGCATCCATGTTTGTTTGTTTGCCTGAATGCTAGTGTGTTGCATGTGCTTCTCTCTCTCTCTTTGGTCCTCCATTCTCGTCTGTTCTGGGCCAACCTCTGGATGGTACCCCATGTGTGGTTCAGGGTCTTCAGCTCTCCCTCTAGTTCGCCGCCAGGTGTTTTTGGGTCTCCCCCTCTTCCTCTCTTCCTTCAGGCGTCCAATGGAGGGCGACACGAGTGTGATGTTGTCTGGCTCTTTCCTAAGTATGTGCCCTATCCACCTCCATCGCTTTTTCCTGAGAATTGTTTTCATGCTTTCTTGATGGCATTGGGAGAGTAGTTCTTCATTTGATGGTGGTATTTGGCCAGAAAATTCTTAATATTCTTCTAAGGTTCTTTGTGTGGAAGACTGATAGCTTATTTAGGTCTCTCTCTGTCATTCTCCAGCATTCTGAGCCATACAGAGGGTAGAAATAATGCAGCTCTGATATAGTTTGAGCTTGGTTTTGATGCTGTATTGTTGGGACCTCCATACATTGCTTAGCATTCTGAAGCATTTCTGGCTTTTGTTTAGACGGTTCTTGATGTGTCATTGCCTGCTCCTCCGTCGTGTCTGACAATGCTGCCCAGGTAGGTGAAATTCTCAGTTGTAGGGAGGGTTTCTCCATTCACTTGAATTGATGAGGGGTTTGGGACATTCAAGGTCATTACCTCTGTTTTTCTTTGACTGATCTTTAGTCCAATCTGTTGTGCAAAGCTGCTGAGGCGGGATGTCTTTTCCTGCATGTGTTGGTGAGTGTGGGAGACCAATGCCAGATCATCAGCAAAGTCAAGGTCTTCTAAGGCTGAGAAGAGTGTCCATCGTATGCCTCTTGTCTGGTCTTCAGTTGTTCGACGCATCACCCAATCTATGGCAAGATTAAAGAGCATTGCTGACATCACACAGCCTTGTCTCACTCCTGTTTTCAAAAAACTGTGGTCACACTTTTCCGACTCTGCATGTGAAGTTGTCATAGAAGCTTTTGATGAGAAGGACTCTGCTGCGGTATCCCATACATTCGTAGTATGCGCCATAAGCTGTCTCTGTGGATGCTATCAAAGGCTTTCTCAAAATCCACAAAGTTGATGTACAGTTGTCTCTGCCACTCTGTGCACTGCTCAATTATGTTACGCAGTACAAATATCTGGTCAGTGCTCTCTCTTCCTTTTCGAAATCCTGCTTGTTCTTTTCTCAGTTGTTTATCCACTGCATCTGATATTCGCTGAATGATGATCTTTGCAAGGATCTTACTTGGAATTGACAGGAGGGTGATTCCACGCCAGTTGTTGCAATCTTTAAGTGTTCCTTTCTTGGGGATCTTCACAATTATTCCCTCGGACCAATCATTTGGTATCTTTTTTCTTCCCATATAGTTATAAAGAGTGGCAGAAGTATTTGGGCCGCAAGATCTGGATCTGCTTTGAACACTTCAGCACTGAGGTTGTCTTGTCCAGGGGCTTTTTTTTTTTTTTTTTAGAGCTTTAATGGCAGTCACGATTTCTTCTTTTGTTGGTGGTTCAGCATTGATGTCAAGGTCATCTTCCGCAACTGGAATGTCGGCTTCTCTAAGAGGTGGTGGTCTATTCAGTGTGTCTCACTGAAATGTTCTGCCCATCGAGTTTCCTGCTCTGCTTCTGTTGTTAGCAGTCGCCCCTGTTTGTCCATGATCGGTGTGTATCTGTTTGTTCCACGATATTTGCCGCAGATTATCTTGGTGATCTTATATACCTTTCCTTGTTCTCCTTTGTTGGCTGCATCTTCTGCTTCATCTGCAAGGGATTCCATGAATTCACGTTTGTCAGCCCTTGATTTTTCTTCTTCACAGCTTCATTTGTTTCCTGGTACAGCTGTTCATACTTTTCCTTCAATCGTTTAGATTTTGCCTCCATCTTCTGCACCTTCAGGGCTCTGCGTTTTTCAATGAGCTCCCATGTGTTTGCTGTTATCCATTCTTTCTTTTTTCTGTTGTTGTGTTCTGAGACAGGTCTCACTGGTTTTCAGTAAGCTGTGTCTTTATGTTCCCATTTGGTGTTGACTTCATCCGAATCTGGCTGTGTGTGGTGATCTAGATCTGCCAGTGCTTGAAATCTGTTCTTCAGCTGCAGAACAAAAGTATTCTTTACTGTGGGGTCTTTCAACTTTTCTGTGTCAAACCGTTGCCTTCCCGTTTTCCTGATTCCTGTTTTCCTGAGTTTCACTTTCAGTACTGCTACCACAAGGTGGTGATCGCTGCCAACATCTGCTCCCCGGTTCACCCTGACATCATGGAGTGAGCGTCTCCAAGTCCCATTTATCATTAGATGATCAATTTGATTTCTGTCCCTTCCATTAGGGGAATGCCATGTCAGCTTATGGATGTCTCTGTGTGGAAAGAGGGTCCCTCCAATAACAAGATTGTAGGTGGTACATAGTTCTAGCAGCCTCTCACCATTTGCATTCATGATGCCACAGCCCTCTTTTCCCATGGCTCTATCGTAGTTGGTGTTGTCACTTCCTACCTTCGCATTCATGTCTCCCATGACAATTTTTTAAATCGTGCCTTGAAATATTTTCTAATTCAGCTTGTAGCTGCTCGTAGAATTCATCTTTGTCTTGTTCGTCGCTGTCATTTGTGGGGGCATAACACTGGATGATAGTAGTGTTGATCTGTTCCCCCTTCCTTCATCCTGATCTTGATGATTCTGCTATTGACAGGTTTCCACTCTATCAAACTGTTTTTCTACTCCTTTCTTTAGGATCATGGCTACTCCTTGAAAGTGTTGGTCGTCATCCCTACCTGAGTATAGCACTGTCTCACCTGTGCTAGTTTTTTAGTCTTCCAGAACCTGTCCACCTACTTTCACCTATCCCAAGGATGTGTAGTTTGTATCGTCTCATCTCTGCTGTAACCTGTGCTAGTTTTCCTGTGTCATACATCGTTCTCACATTCCAGAATCCAATCCTGGTTTTGCATTTGGTGTTCAGTACTTCCATCTTCCTGTCAGTGGCTTCCTTTCGGCTTTCACCACTGTCATTCATACGAGTATCTTCCGATGACTCTGGAAGCCCATCACACCCGAGTTTGGGTTCCTTTGTTGATCACTCTTCGTCTGGTCCCTACCCTTTGACCTGTGTCGGCATGGGTGGCCCTACCAGGAGACGAATCTCCCGCCGGCATAGCTCTCAGGGTCATCGGAGACACGCAAGTTCAGACATAAACATGCGCAATACTCCCCTTGTGAAGCCCAAAGTGGTGAATGAAGTTGAAAGAGGGACAGTGAGATAAAGGGTGAGTTGTGTTCGAGGAAGATGGCACGAGGACAGAGGTAGAGTGAAGCGAGGAGGAGGAAAAGGAGAGAGAGAGAGAGAGAGAGAGAGAGAGAGAGAGAGAGAAGGGGGAAAGAGAGAGAGGGGAGAGAGAGAGAGAGAGAGAGAGAGAGAGAGAGAAAGAAAGAAAGTAGAGGAAGAGTGGAGAGTGAGAGAGAGAAGAGGACAGGGAGGGAAGGAAAGTGAGGGGGGGTGTGATTGTGTGTAGTGGGGGTGTGTTGCATATGAAAGAAATGAAAAAGAGAGAACACAATAAATGAAATACAATATTCACCAAAAAGCAATGTGAATGACAAGGGACAGGGGGGGGGGGGGGGGGGGGGGGGAGAAGGGGGGGGTCAGCCGCCTAAAGCACCCCTAAAGCACCCGACCCAAGTCTGACCCTAGGGTCAGCACCAAGGGGTGAGAGGGAAAACAGGAGAACCCGAGAAAAAAAAAAACCCTTAGCTAGACGCAGCTAGGAGCTGCAGGGCTCGCCCCCCCCCCCCCCCCCCCCCCCCACTCCCACTCACATGAAAAAAAAAAACACAAAAAACTCTTGTGCGCGGGCACAACCACACACACACACACACACAAACCACACACACACATACACACGCCAATACGCACACACACACCACACAAACACACACATTCCTATTAAAAAAAACAAAAAACTTAGGGGGGGGGGTACAATGGAGATTAAATGAGTAAATGTACAAACAAGGCATACATTAAAACATTTGGGTAAAGAATAGGGAGGTAGGTGGTGCTACCTCTGAACTGCAGGTCAACATGGCGAAAGCCTCTTCAATCCAAGGAAAGGGTATGTTTTGGATGACAATTAAGGAACATTTATAGGTAATATTGTATCTTTTTAGCTGGTCTTTCTTTACTCTTTACATCTTTAAAAATCTTCATTCTGTGTAGAATGACAGAGGTTGTAGTCAAAGCCAGGTGAGGCTGCTTAACTGTAACCAGATCTCAGAAGGCATCTGATTTCTAGATCTAGGATTAGTTCTTTGGTAAACTTACAAATGATCCAGGGTTTGCCAATAAGGGCTTAGGGTCTACTACCTTTTCTTGATTGATCTCTTTACCTTTAAACTTGTACTTTTACTGCATAAATGGCCACAATCATCCAAGTGATTTTTACGCCGTTTTGTGGGGATTGCGATGAAAGAAAAACAAATTATAGAAAGCGATAGACCTAAAAGTGAGGATAAAAACCTACTCCTGGTCTAAGTGGGTTCTCCCTGCAGGCTACTGTTACTTCACTTTTCGCCCTTCTGAGCTAGCCAGTCCCTTGCTGATCTAAGACAGCAGGGCCCCCCCAAAATAAATTAAGAAACAACAAAAAGCTATTGGGTAAGAGTGGGGAGGGGGAGGGGGGAAGGGACCTGTTATCTAACTAACTACTGACTGGGGGGCACCCTAGACTTAAAGATGTCCAAGGTGTCCGCTGCCACAGCAGTTTCAGGCAGGTTGTTCCAGTCACGTATCGTTTCTGGGAAGAAGGAAGCTTGTCGACATTGGGTTTTACACTGAATCTGGTTGAGATGGCGGGAGTGCTTTCATCTTTGTCTGGGAGGGGCTGGCACCATGTAGCTTTTGTCGACGATCGCCTCTCCGTCCATTATTTTTCCGAGGCATGACATGCCTAGCTACCTCGTGTCTGTGCTGTAGAGTCGGCCATTGCAGTTTGTCGATCATCGCGGTGACACTAGATCTGTTGTGGTACCAGTTGACCACAAACCGTGCTGCTCGTCTCTGGACAGCTTCAATCTTATTGATGTTGACTTGGGTATGCGGGTCCCATATGGTGCACGTGTACTCCAAGACCGGTCTGACGAAAGTCTTATAGGCTGTTTCTTTGAGACGCACTGCTGGGATCTTCAGGTTTCTTCTAAGGAAGCTGAGGGTCTTGTTGGCTTTAGCACAGATGGCGTTGATGTGCTGGTCCCAGCTTAGGTCACTTGTGATGGTAACACCTAGTTACATGGAGGTAGAGACACAGTTTCTAGAATATGGTTGTGGAGGGTGTAGTCGGATTTTGCAGGAGAAGATGATTTTGTAACTGGGAGAGTAGTACATTTTCAGGATGGAATGTCATGTCCCAGCTCTGCTCCCATGCTTCTAACTTCTTGAGGTCTTCCTGAGGTAAGCTTTGGTCAGTTTAAGAGGCCTTCAAATGGTAGACAGCTGTGTCATCAACAAACAGGGCGTGTCAGTGAGCAGAGTTCATACAAACATACGATGCGATCACATCAGCGTAACATTCCCAGCAGCTGAGATGAATTACTAGTTTTTGTACACCACAACTACTGTTGGGTATTAGCCAGAATTAGAGGTTCCTGCCTAATAGTAGACAACTGTTCCAAACCGTGATCTTGACCCAATAGTGTATAATCATGTTTGAGGAAAATAATGACAGGAAAAAGGAAACAAAACCTGTTGATTATGACTCAATACATTCATTATTTCTGTTCTTGATTCAGTGTTTGGACTTCTTGTTTATTTCTTAGAAATGACCTTGCACAGATTCGAATTGAATGATATGTGATAGTAAAGTTGGCCAGTGCTTGTGTGTCATGCTCAACTGTCTCATGAACTTTTTCATAGAACTGGTATTCTACCCTTACAAGACATTCTGCAACCTCGTTATGGCTAGTCTGACCTTATATTTTGAAAGGTCACAATGTTCATGATGCCACATGTTTTGTGTGTATGACTCACTAACTTACCAGACCTATAAAAAGAAAATTGTCACTATCACATTGTTGATTTTGGGGTACAAGGTCTGCCCACTACTATTACTATTAGTACTACTTCTACTACCACTTCTATTACCACCACTATCACTAATACTCCTGCTTCTGCTCTCATAGAAGTGCAACTGCTACTGCTGCTGCTGCTGTTACTGCTATTATTACTACTCCTACTACTACTATGATGGCAACAATCCCTCCTTGTGCTTTGAGAGTACTCCAGTTCAGTGTTATGATGATGAAATGTGAAATCATTGGTATACTTTTCCATATAACTGTTTTTTTTTTCCAGACCTTGACTGAACTGAAGAACGTTCCCCTGACTAGAGGACTGCTTATGGTGCAAGCAGCCACAGGCAAGTTTACCTTTTTTTTTTTTTACTTTTGCGCCTTGACTCCAAGCTATTGAACATGGATGTGTTATATTAACAAAGACTTTCCCTTTCTTGTTAAATATCACCCTAAATTGTTGGTGTATATCTAGCTATCTTCTTCTGTGTTTATCGCAGTTCACTTTCAGCTTGAGTGCATACCTTTGGTGGTGTTTTTCGTTTATCCGCCTTCCTAGTTTTGACTCTGCAGTTCAGTATATACTTGTTTTCATGTCCTCCCATAAGTCATTTGGCAAAGTTGCATTTGCCGTCCATTCTTCTAAGCGAGCAGAGACTGAGAGAGATGGCTGTTTGGCTCAGCTTGGTATTCAGCTTTGATTTCAGAATCTTTTGGTTTAGATTGTATCTGATTTGCTTCTTTGCTTTATGTTGTTTGTATACTTTTGTTCCTAGTGTTGCAGTTACATTTTACAGTTTACCTGGTCTGTCTCACAGTCCACTCCTGGCCAGGAATTTGCATTTATCACTGACGTTTTCCATTTCTGGTCTGTCATAATGTAATCAGTTTTTGATGTCTGTTTCCATCAGCTGGTGATGTCATGTATATTTTTCTTCTGTTTTGGTTGTTTGAAGAAGGTGGTTATGATTATGGGACGACTGTTGGCTTGACAGAAAGTTGCAATCATACTGCCCTGATCGTTTCTGATTCCCAATCCATGAGGTCTTCTATCACATTCCCTGTCTTCATTTTCACCTACTTTTGCGTTTAGCTCCCCCATTATTATGCAGATTTCCAGACTGGGTATCTTATCTTTTATTGTTTGTAGGTCATTTTAGAACTTCTTGATTTTGTTGGTTGTGCTTTTGGATGTGGGGGCATAGACTTTAATGACATTTAATGGAGCTGGCTTCGTGTTCAGTCTTGCTACAACTATCCAGTCACCGTTGACACTGTGGCGTTTTAGACATGCTGCATGCTGTTCTGTCTAAAAAGATTGCTACTACATTTAAGTCACCTTCTTCATTTCCACTAAAAACTACTGTATAATCTGCTTTGGTAAATAGGTCTTTGTCATTTTATTGTGTCTCACACAAGCCTGTAATGCTTAATGGTGTTCCTCTAATTTCTTACAATAATAAATCTGATTTGCCTAATTCATCCATTGTTCTCATGTTCCAAGTTCCTATGATGATGTCTTTTTTTTCTTTTTGTTTTCTATTTCCGTTTGGGGGAGCTTTGTTTTTAAGGAGTGTGTCGGCAGTGCTGCTTCCTACTGCTACAGTCAGGCACATATGTGCCGTCATCATATCCGTGTTCAACATTCCCTGACACCTCTCCCCAGTAACTTTTGAGCCTGTCCTTCCCATTGTCATACACAAGAATTATTGATGAAGTTTTCCAGCTAGCCAAAGCGAAAAGGCCAAGCATATGAGAACAAGAAGATAAAAGATTACAAAAGGCTGATAAAAGAAACAAGAACAAAAATAAACATAATGATAAAGTATGGCCACAAGAATGCTCAAAAATGACAGGGGCAAATCTTCAGAGATAAACAAAAGATATGTTTCAGCAAATAAAACAAAAAATGACATTAACAAATGTTCTCGGAAAAATTCAAATTATAAACAGTAAAGAGGGTGAAACTTTAACAGAGATGGAAGATACTCTATCAAAATGGGTTGAGTATGGCAGAGAACTATTTCACGATGTGACAAGAGATGGGGATGGATCAGTGTGTCCTCTAGGGGAAGGACTTAGAAATTTTTTTTCTATTACAGTTATGTTGTTGAATTTTTACCTCCACCCTCTGTCTTACTAGTTATGGAAGGAGCAACTTTCCGGTACTAGTCATTGAAAGAAATTTTTGTATTTCTCTGGGCTGTTGTGTTAATACTACTCAAGAATGGCTCAGTAATAAGTTTCCTTAGGCTTGTGCTCTTAGAGGTACTTGTAGCTCTAAGAGACAGAAGTAGAGAGAAGTTCAAACATTCAATACTGAATGAACAACAAAGAACTAACAAAAAGAAGTGCACTTTCACATATCAACTGTACTTGTTTCTACAAGAGTGAAATATTTAATTCGATTTCAGACAGTTGCAGATGAGTTTTGGTTCCCACCATTTCATCATTAAGAGAGGGAAAGTTCTGGTTGAGCTGAGTTGGAGTATACTTGGAATATCTGAACTTAACTGATGTTGGAGAGGATAGTTGATGTCTCTCTCTTGTTGCTAGTGACTGATTCACTTTTATGGAGACGTGCTGCTCAATTGCTGTGGTGTTTTTCTTCACTACCAGGCATGCCCAGGGTAGACAGGGTCCCAGATTTTAGGACAAACAGAACCTCGTCTGTAGTTAAGTAGCTGAAAGTCTGGCTTGTCAAGTTTCACACACTTGCCCTCTGGCTTTCAGATGTGTGAGATCTCTGCCAACAAAGAATTAGATAGCATATATAATATCTGCCATAACTACCTGTCTCCACTTTTGTTTCAGATTTTAAGTTGAGTTTAAGAAAGGGTAGGAGACAGTAATTCAATGCTAAACAATGTTAGTCAAATAACTGTTCAGCATTTCTTATGAACTAAATTTGCAGTAACTTGGAATATACAAAGCCCAGGTACACATGCGGTGTTGTCATAAAGTCACACACTACAAAGCGTTCCATCAACACTGGCGAAGTAGAACGTTGAAAGATGATGGATGATGCCTTTGACTGAAATATAAGAAAATGTTTAATCTGTTGCCTTTGTTGGTAAAAGTGAAAAATAACAAAAAATTGTTCCATTTTCTATAGTCTGTAAAGAATTTGTCTTCTTTCAGATGGAACAGACTAAAATGCAATGGTAAACAAACGGCACTCATACAAACACATTCAACTCCATTTTTCAGATTATCTTACTGAATTGAGATGAGGATGGCCAAATCTTGATAAAATGGGGTGATTTGAAAAATGAGGTGAAAGGGTGTCTGAGATTTGTTTGTCAATAGAAGTTTAAAGATGGGTAAACGGCAGTCAGCCATTATTCAATATTGATATTTTGAACAGAAATAATAATGTTTAGATCAAAGTGAGTTTTTATGGGTAAATCTGCATTTTACCATTATCAGTGCAACAGTAACCAAATGTTACTTTTTACAGAGTTGGGTTTTTTGTTGTTGTTGTTGTTTTTTTTACTTCTTACAGAGTTATACATAATGACCTATATTCACCTGTAGATTTGTAGTGACAATATAATTATGTTCTTTTCTGATTAATTCATCAGATTTATTTATGGAATGCTGGTGTTTGAGAAACAGAGTGTTATGTGGAAGTACCATAACATCAGGATTACATGGTGCATGTTTGCACAATGGATTAATTATGTGATACATGATCAGAATAGTTTAGGTTCAGAATTGTTTAGTCAGGTGGGATACCATGGAATAGTGATCACTTTTCATTATTTTCGCTTCATCCAGGTATAGTCCTGCACTACAAGGCTGACAAGATGGTGACACCATTTAATCACTAGAAATGTGCTGAAAATCAGAGCAAGGGTATGTATTCGCTGAATTGCTTCCAGGCTTTCTGGGGTGTATGCCTGAGAAATGAGATATGAAATTAATCAGTACATTGGATGGTTTGACAATTTCAAATTTGATAGCTTCTATTCTACTATACAAAGATATATAATCATTTATGAAACATTTGTATCTGACTGCTGGTTAGATTACATCTATTCATTGCCTCATCTGCTGAAATTTCAATGAGCAGTTCTTCACCAGTAAATCACAACCTATGTTGCAGATCGAAAGCTTGAAAGGGCAGCGGCGAAAACAGTCAGCACATTCAGTCTGTTAATCTACATGGTGCTGCATCCTTTCCTGCACTCCGTGATGCACCTCCTGCTATACCTGCTCCTGTAGAACAAGAAGCTGAAGGTAGAGCTGTGTAAAAGTTTGTAAACATTCAGTCTTCTTTCAGGTGGAACAAGCTAAAATACAATGGCAAACAAATGGCACTCACACACAACACATTTCAACTCCATTTTTCAGATTATCTTATTTGAGATGAGGATGCTATGATGAATGTGTTAGCATACTATAAAAATGTATGCAGATCTGTCTGAAAGACTTGAAAGTCATTTTCATGTTAATAATATCAATACAAATGTCGACTGACCTTACCATCTAGGTACTTTGTATTTACTCCTCACTATACTATCAGTAGACTCTTAGGTTTATATCAGTTACATCCGGACCATCCGTCTGTGTGTTTTTAAAAATGCATGTCAGCTAATCAGCATGTCCAAATCTTGATAAAATGTGGTGATTTGAAAAATGAGGTGAAAATGTGTCGATGAGATTTGTTTCCCAACAGAAGTATAAAGATAGGTAAACTGCAGCCTACATTATTCAATATTGATATTTTGAACAGAAATAATAATGTTTAGATCAAAGGGAGTCTTTATAGGTAAATCTGCATTTGCCATTTTCAGCACAATGGTAACAAAGTGTTACTTTTTACAGATTTTTTTTTTAACTCTTTAGAGAGTTGACACACGATGACCTACATTCACCTGTAGATTTGTAGTGACAGTCTATGTTCTTATCTGATTAATTCATCAGATTTATTTATTGAGTGCTGGTATTTGAGAAACAGAATGTTTTATAGAAGTGCCACAACAGGATTATATGGTGCATTTTTGCACAATGGATTAACTATGTGATAAATGATCAGAATAGTTTAGGTTCTGAACAGTTTAGTCAGGTGGAAATGCCTTGGAAGAGTGATCACATCTCATTATTTCCGCTCCATCCAGGTATAGTCCTGTGCTACAGGACTGACAAGATGGTGACTGTAGCCTCATTACACCACTTGATCACTAGGAATATGCTGAATATCAGAGCAAAGGCAGAACGTTGTTACAAAGGAGTGCTGATTAGTATAATTCCATGTGCCTTGTGTTCTTTGGGTTCTACTTGACATGTTTCCATGTGGTAGGTAATATGTATTCCCTTACATGCTTGAAGGTTTTGTGGGATGTTTGCCTGAGAAATGAGAGATGAAATCAATCAGTTCAGTTCATTGGGTGGTTTGAGAATTTCAAATTTGAAAGCTTCTATTCTACTATACAGAGGTATATAATCATTTTTGAAACATTTGTATCTGACTGTTGATGCCTCATCTGCTGAAAGTTCAGCGAACAGTTCTTCACCAGTAAATCACACAACCATGTTGCAGATCGAAAGCTTGAAATGAGTGCTGCAAAACAGACAGCACGCTTCAGTCTATTAATCTACGTGGTGCTGCATCCTTTCCTGCACTCCGTGATGCACCTCCTGCTATACCTGCTCCTGTAGAACAAGAAGCTGAAGGCAGAGCTGTGTAAAAGTCTGTAAACATTCAGTCTTCTTTCAGGTGGAACAAGCTAAAATACAATAGCAAACAAATGGCACGCACACTCAAACACATTTTAACATCATTTTTCATATTGTCTTATTTAATTGAAATGAGGATGCTATGATGAATTTGTTAGCGTATCATAAAAATTTATAAAGATTTGTCTGAAAGACTTGAAAATAATTTTTACGTTTTTATCAATCAATCAATTGGTCATCTGACCTTGTAATGTAGAAACTTTGTATTTACCTCTCACTATACAATCGGTAGACTCTTAGGTTTATGTCAGTTCCATCTGGATCATCTGTTTTTTTTTTAAAGTGCAGATCCACTAATCAGCATGTCCAAATCTGGATAAAATGGGGTGATTTGAAAAATGAGGTGAACATGTGTAAAAAAAAAAATTTTAAATAAAAAAGTAAATCTGCATTTTGCCATTTTCAGCACAATGGTAACCAAGTGTTACTTTTTACAGTTTTTTTTTTCTTTTTACAGAGTGATGCAATGACCTACATTCACCTGTAGATTTGTAGTGACAGTCTATGTTCTTTTCTGATTGATTCATCAGAATTATTTATAGAGTGCTGATATTTGAGAAACAGAGTGTTATGTGGAAGTACCACAATATCAGGACTACATGGTGCATTTTTGCTCAATGGATTAACTATGTGATACATGATCAGAACAGATTAGGTTCAGAACTGTTTAGTCAGGTGGAATACCTTGGAATAGTGATCACATCTCATTATTTCCGCTTCATCCAGGTATAGTCCTGTACTACATGGCTGACAAGATGGTGACTGTAGCCTCATTACACCACTTGATCACTGGAAATAAGCTGAATATCAGAGCAAGGGCAGAACGTTGTAACAAAGGAGTGCTGACTAGTGTTTATCCACCACTTCCTCAAATCCACTTGTCTAAGAACCTAATGAACTATCAAAAGTTAGTCAGTTTTTCTTTTTTTCCTATTAGATTGTGTTACTTGACTCAACCTTCCCTAATTTTGTTTTCAGAAAGTACCCTGTGTTTGGTGAAGCAGCTGGTTCTGACTGTCAGGAAAACCTACAGTACCACACAACTTTGCCACAGCACTGAATGCGCTTTACCAGCAAAGTCCTCTCGTACATTACTTTCCACAACTGAGCAAGGGACAAGGTCATCAACTTTGCTGCGACTCTTTGATCTGTGTTTTGGTATCACTGTACCTTTTTTTGGCTGAGAGATGCAACACGTTATGCTGAAAAAAGCCCCCTCACTGATTAGCTTTCCCCAAGCCCTGCGCCTTTCAGTCGATCTTGTCTTCATTGCCAATAACCTATCAACTGTAGGCTCTCTGCCATGCACTCTTTCAAGGTGATCACTCATCTTGATAACGAAGTTCTGACAAAATGAACAGATGTGCTGACTGTTCCATTTCTTACCTGAGATAGGGACACAAGAACATGAATGAAAGTGGGATCATGATTAGCAACATACTGATCAGTGTTGTCTTTGTCAGTTTGCAATGAACTCTGTTTGCTTCATTCTGTACCATGAGACAGGCCTACAACAGAGTCAGACTGGTCAGTGTTGTCTTTGTCTTTGTCAGTTTGCAATGAGTCATGTTTGCTTCATTCTGTACTGTGAGACAGGCCTACAACAGAGTCAGACTGGTCAGTGTTGTCTTTTTGTCAGTTTGCAATGAGTCATGTTTGCTTCATTCTGTACCGTGAGACAGGCCTACAACAGAGTCAGACTGGTCAGTGTTGTCTTTGTCAGTTTGCAATGAGTCCTGTTTGCTTCATTCTGTACCGTGAGACAGGCCTACACAGAGTCACACTGGTCAGTGTTGTCTTTGTCAGTTTGCAATGAGTCCTGTTTGCTTCATTCTGTACCATGAGACAGGCCTACAACAGAGTCAGACTGATCAGTGTTGTCTTTGTCAGTTTGCAATGAGTCCTGTTTGCTTCATTCTGTACCATGAGACAGGCCTACAACAGAGTCAGACTGGTCAGTGTTGTCTTTGTCAGTTTGCAATGAGTCATGTTTGTTCCACTGTACACCATGAGACCGGGATGCAACAGAACACGGGTGCCACTGAAAGGCCTAGTAACGGGCTGGTCCGCACAGTCCTGGCCAGGCCAGTGTGTTGTGAGTATTTATCTGGGATGATCATTCTCAAATCGCCCCATTTTATTGAGATGAGTTTGCTGAGATCTCCGTGTTTGCTCTTTGAAATGCATACACAGAGATAGTCTGGAACAAGCTTGGGAATAGTATGTCAGTAAACTTGTTAACGGATATTACTAAGTTCAGTTTTAGAATTGTATCTTACTCAGTGGATATGTTTCTTTTCATGTTTTTCTCTAATAGATCTGTGTGTGTGTGTGTGTGTGTGTGTGTGTGTGTGTGTGTGTTAAATTAAAGTGCAAACAAGCTAATCATAGCCCACCCGTCACGGTAAGTGTGTGTGTGTGTGTGTGTGTGTGTGTGTGTGTGTGTGTGTGTGTGTGTGTGGAGGGGGGGGGGTATGAAAAAATTAGGCCAACATGTGTCTGTATGTATGTGATTTATTTGCCAAGAGAAGTATTTAAAAGAAATAGAGTAACTGCAACTTATAATTTAATGTAAGTATCAGAACACAATTTATCTCATGTGTTCTCATCTCTTTAGCATGTGTACTTTTTTAACTTAACTCTTAATGAGTAGTTGACCTCACGTTATGCTACTAGGCATGGTGTTTCCCTGTTTTCACATAAGTACAATAACTTCATCTGAATTTACCAGGAGCGTTTTGTTTCCCGAGTTACCATTTTGTTTTCAAGTCCAGGAATGTCCGGATTGTATTGTAAAGTAACTGTTTCCCCCTTTCCCACCTTCTTTGACAAGGCTAGTCTTTGGTATTGGTTTGCCCTTGATAGTTTTGTTCGGAGAATAATTTTGAGAACAGAAAGCTCTCCAAACATCAGGAATATGCATTGTAATGGGATATCTTCGCCCAGATTTTGTTCATAGATGTGACATAAAGGATGCTATTTTCTCTGATTGTGAAAGGAATAAAAGATTTGTTTTATTTTAATTATGCGTTGCACTGACTTTTTGATTTGTGCATTGTTCACTTGGAGCGTCTTCGTCCCTGCTGTTCTGGTTGTCTATCATCTCTGTTGCTATTTCATTTTTTTCTCTTGTGACAGTTTCTGTGTGCCTTTGCCCCATTGTCTCTGGCTCTCTGATTCTGCCACACTGTCTTCCATCTCCATGTTTTTCTCTTGGCTTCCATGTCTATAGCTCTCTGACCCTCCTCGAGATGGGAATAAAGATTGGAGGAAGAAACGTCACCAACCTGAGATAGACAGACAGCTCTGCATGAACAGCAAGAAACATCACAACCATGAAAAGAATTCTCTGTCATGTAGATGCAGCAGTTTGCACGGCAGGACCTGAACTGAATGCTGGAAAAACTAAAGTCATGCATGTAGGGAAAGAGTGCCAAGAACACCAAAGAGATCCAATCAACAAAAACAAACTTAAAATGTGTCCAACATTTCTAGTATCTTAGATCTGTAAAGTCAAATGATGGCTGCTTTGCCAAAAACGTGAACACAAGAATTGGCATGGCAAAACAAACAATGGTTCAGTAAAACAGCATGTGGAAGGACAAAGGGGTTCCCATAGGCTTGAAACTAAGAATCTTGAAAATTCTGATTTGGCCGGTTTTAACGTATAGCTGTGAAACCTGGATACCGGAAAGGATGAAGAAAATAAAACCAATGTAGTAGAAATGCGGTTCTACAGACGACTTATGGACAGACAGAAAAGCAAACTACAGCATATTAAAAGAACTGAATGTTAAATGCTAACTGCTGACAGAGGTCAACAGAAAGAAACCTGAAACATGTAGCCCATGGGATCAGAAACACAAAGACAGGTTTGACGTCGACAGCCCTGTAGGGGAAAGTTGAAGCAAAGAACAGAAAGGGACAACGACACACCTCCTACTTCAACAACATCGCTGATGTCTGTGATTTGTGGATTCAGGGAATCGCCTACAGGTGTCTAACTATTGAGACTTTGAGATTTGTGACTTGAAAACGGCTCCCACGGTCGACACAAGTGAAGGAGAATAATGATGATGACTCTCCTCTATGTCTACTTCTGCCTCTCTCCGGCTCTCTGCCGCTGTATCCCCTGTCTTGTTCTCTATCTCAGCAGTGACTTAAACACATCATTAAGGTGTCAGTTACTGGAGAGATGAAAATAGAATCCATGTAATGAATATAGAGGTATCAGTTTGCCCGACTTACTTGTGTCAGTCAACATCACGCATGATTAACTGGTGCATCGGTTCAACCATTTGTAAATATACACAATATTTACCAACCCATCATCATGCCAACTGAAAAAAGTACAGATTTATTAGTATGTTCATATTGAAAGTGAACACAAAGATTCTGAGGGCATTATGTGTCAGCTAAATTGCAATAGATTTATTGAAGGTGGAATACCTTATAGTCTAGAGGAATATGATTATTTCTCAGCTTGGAATTTGGGCAGCACTCCCCGGGGAAGGTACACAACTATGGTACCGCGCCACTCCCATTTTTGCCTTTGCAAGCTTGCATGCGATGTGCTTATGTCATCCATACCATTGGCCATTATTGACCTCTTCTGAAGGAATGGTGATGGTAATCTTAACTTTAAGCAAGGTTATCTGCATACCAAATTCACTGGAGCTGCTCTCATGGAACCGCCGTTTGGGTTGGTTAGACGCTTGACTCGTAATAAAACGGATTCACTGCTCACGAATTCAAATTTCTGGCCCAACTTTTGTCCTTGGGAGAGACACTTTCCAATCGTCCGCACTCCATCCACGTGTAAGTGGTTACCTGACCGGTTAAGGGGCGGTTAAATTGGTGGAAGGGGTGGGATGGCCTACGCCTTCCAATACCATGCCTAGACACGGTGAATGGTTAATTCCCTGCCCGAGCAGCCGGACATGGCTATGGGACCTTTAACCTTTTGATATCATGCAGTGCACTCGGCAAATAGTCTCATATGGAAAAGTTAAATATTTCGAACACATTCTTTACTACTAAATTGAACTGTGATAGATTTTTAGGTATGCCGCACATTGAAAAGAACCGTCGTGGCTAAGTGGGTCAGACGCTTGACTTGTAATTGAACAGATTCACTGGTCACAAGTTCGGATCCCCGGCTTCTGGTGAAAATGGGTAGCTGACTGCGGCTAGGGGAAGGTTAAAGCACTGGAAGGGGAGGGATGACTCCATCTTCCAATACCGTGCCCTAGACACAACGAATGTCTAATTGACTGCCTCTATAGCTGGAAAACGGTTTTATGGGACCTTTTCTTAACACATTGAAATGTGATTAGAAATATCTGGAATAGTTTCTGAAATGCAAATGCAGTTTGAAAAAAATATCGGCAGCTCTATAGTAAAATTTTGAACATCACTTCAGTCCTTCCAGCCATTTTCCCCATTGTAACGAGATAACTGAGTAGTGAAAGAAAGCACGTAAAGAAGACTGGACAAGTGTCATATGCATACTCTAAAGCTGTTCATTTAAATTCATTTAGCTTGTGATGTAGTGTCTCCAGCAGTCACTCCATTTTTGCCATATCTGTACGTCACCCTTAAAAGCCTGTTTGTGTGGGGTGTTGTTGTGTGGTGTGTGTGGTGTGTGTGTGGTTGTATGAAAATTTCTGCTATTCGTTTAAAAAGAAAAAAGAAAAGAAGGTCAAGATGGAAC
>JADBJO010007414.1:107500-113423 GCA_016801955.1 Conus betulinus | reverse complement strand
CTTTCTATCTTTATCTCCTTTCTCTCCACTTACGTCCTATCTCTCGCTTCCTCCCACTATACCCCCTGCCCTAGTCTTTCCAGTTATATAGACGTCCCGCAACCAAAGAAACAAGCTGGCCTCTACATACTAAATATTCCATGGTAGCTTTAACAAACTGAGAAAACAGAAGCGGCTAACACGGCGGGGGTGAAAAAAAAAACATTCCTGGAAGTTGTTATCTTTCAGTCCCCAAGGGCTACATTCAGTCCCCAAGGGCTACACTCAGTCCCCCAAGGGCTACACTCAGTCCCCAAGGGCTACATTCAGTCCCCAGGGCTACACTTCAGTCCCCAAGGGCTACATTCAGTCCAGCCAACAAGCTACATTTGCAGACAAATTCCAGATGGCTGCACATTCAGGTCCCCAAGGGCTACATTCAGTCCCCAAGCGCTACACTCAGTCCCCAGGGCTACATTCAGTCCCCAGGGGCTACATTTCAGTTCCCAAGGGCTACATCAGTCCCCAAGGGCTACATTCAGTCTTCCAAGGGCTACATTTTTCCAGACATTCAGCCCCCCAAGGGCTACATTCAGTACCCAAGGGCTACATTCAGTCCCCAAGGGATGCACACAATCCCCAAGGGCTACACTCTCAGTCCCCAAGGGTTACACTCAGTCCCCAAGGGCTACATTCAGTCTCCAAGGGCTGCATTCAGTCCCCAAGGGCTGCATTCAGTCCCCAAGGGCTGCACTCAGTTCCCAAGGGCTACACTCAGTCCCCAAGGGCTACATTAATTTTTCCAAGGGCTACACTCAGTCCCCAAGGGCTACATTCAGTCCCCAAGGGCTACACTCAGTCCCCAAGGGCTACATTTCATTCCCCAAGGGCTACAACTCAGTCCCCAAGGGCAATATTCAGTCTCCCTGGGCTACATTCGGTCCCCAAGGGCTACACCCAGTCCCCATGGGCTACACTCAGTCCCCAAGGGCTACATTCAGTCCCCAAGGGCTACATTCAGTCCCCAAGGGCTACACTCAGTCCCATGGGCAACATTCAGTCCCCAAGGGCTACATTCAGTCCAGCCGACTTAAAAGCCAAGTTGCAGACAATCTGCGACAGATGGCTGCACACTAAAGGCTCCTTCATTGCACGGGAGACAATTCAGGGACCATCACTCTCCTCTTCCTTTGCCGAGTCGCGAAGTTTGAAACGATAGAGAAATCACGCACCTCAATCCATGGCGTGTGTGTGTGTGTGTGTGTGTGTGTGTGTGTGTGTGTGTGTGTGGTGTGTGTGTGTGTGTGTGGGTGTGTGTGTGTGTGTGTGTGTGTGTGCATGGGTGTGCGTACGAGTGTGTGTGTGTGTGTGTGTGTGTTGTGTGTGTGTGGTGTGTGTGTGGGTGTGTGTGTGCGTGCGTACGAGTGTGTGTGTGTGTGTGTGTGTGTGTGTGTGTGTGTGTGTGTGTGTGTGTGTGTGTGTGTGCGTGCGTGTATGTGTGCATGCATGCGTGTGTGTGTGTGTGCATGCGTGTGTATGTGCATGTGTCAGAGAGAGAGAGAGAGAGAGAGAGAGAGAGAGAGAGAGAGAGAGGTGGGGTTGTACACCAAGACAGAGAAAGGGAACATAGAGAGAGAGAGACAGACAGACAGAGAAACACAGACAGAGATATAGAGAGAGGTAGACAGACAGACAGACAGACAGACGCACAAACATAAGGAGACATACAAATACAAATAGAAAGAGCCCCCATTCCCACTCCACCCTAACCCAATCTCAACACCCCCCCTGAGAGCAGAGACTCAGACAGAATAACGTGTTTTTTTCTCTGTGGTTTCCGGTTCTCAGACGAGAGCTAAAACCTCCCAGTCGTGTAAATCGAGTCTTCAGTCGCTGTAGTATACTCGTTTTTCGTCTCAAGTGGCGCATGAGTTGGTCTTTGTGTTGACATCATCCCTAAGTGCTCTTTTGGTTCTTTGGGTTTTTCGTTTGGTTCCGGCTTGTGCTGTTCTCTTGTACTTTGACATGAAGCCCACCAAACCACAGTTATCTGCCTTGATCTTGGTTTTACAGACATGCTTGTGAGTGATATTGTCTGTCGCTGTCTCTGTCTCTGCCCCCCCCTCCTCTCTCTCTCTCCCCTCTCCTCTCTCTCTCTCTCTCTCTCCTCTCTCTCCCTCTCTCTCTCTCTCTCTCTCTCTCTCTCTCTTGCAGACAGAGGAAGGATAGAGAAACTTTAAGATAATGCATTATATAGAGATATATGAATGATAAATATAATTCATTCGCATGTGGAAGAGATCAGTAAGATGCAATAGCATCATTTGATTGAGTGGATGGTCGAATCAGTCTTACGATTTTCTAGACCTTACTGCATTACTCCGGTGTGTGAGGACATAAGGAAATGTTACGATTTGATACGATTTGATTTATTTTGATTTGATACACACTAGAAATGAATGTGTACTATTTGATTGCTGTCTGTCTGTCTCCTTCCTTCTCCCACTCAGTCAAGCCTAGCCCTAATTCATCCTCTCACCTTCCTGTTTTCCCCAGTGTCCTTTTTCTTCCAGCACCCAAACCCTAAGCTGACGCCTTAATCCACAAGTAAACAACGTTATCTTTCCTTCTTAAACACGTTCGCAATGGACAGCAACAACAACAACAACGATAACAACAACAATGAAAACACAACAACAGACTCTTGGCCAAAACCCTTACAACGTATCAACGTATGTGTTTTCTAAGTCGTTGCAGGTATTTGGACACATCTTTGAGTCTTTGACCTAAAAAGCGTTGACTTGAAAATTGAAGAAGAGCGCTATGGCCCCCTGTGTTCTCTTAATCGCTGGAGTCATTTTCAGTGCACAGTAGGTCACGTTTCAGAGACGTGTGACTGTCAGATCGGCCGGAGAACAACTTCCATGACTGGTCCTTCCACCTCCAGCCAGCAGCATCTGTTTTTACAGTTGCCCAAAGCCTTCGTGTAATGTTTGGTATGTAGGAGACGGAATGTTTTTTTTTTTTTTTTCGTGAACGCAGGCAGATTAATTGGTAAACAGTTGTTCCTTTTCTGTTCTTTTTGCTGTTCAGGTGTTTTGTTCGAGTTCTTACTTTTCAACACCTTTTGACCAGTGGTTCCTTGTTCGGTGTTTGTTTGTCTCTTTGTCTGTTTCTTTTATTCTATCATCCATCATCCTTAGACAAATAGTTCGTGTGTTTGTTTGTTTGTTTGTTTGTTTGTTTGTTTGTTTGTGTGTGTGTGTGTGTATGTGTGTGTGTGTGTGTGTGTGTGTGTGTGTGTGTGTGTGTGTGTGTGTGTGTGTGTGTGTGTGTGTGTGTGTCATGATCACTAGACAGATTTTATATTTGTTGCCGCATATATTTCGGTGTCCATCAAATTTTGGCTACAATTCCCCTTGTTCCTGCTCATCATTTGGCATTAATTCTATTTTGGCAAACAGTGTTTTTGCTTCTCATCCTTTAGCCTCCAGCACAAAGGTCCCTTTTGGAGCATTCATCTTTAAGCCTCTGTCGCAATTTTGCAAACACTTTTGCCTTTAACTTGCTCATTTCTAAGTATCACTCGTTTTAACATGTCATTCCGCGTTGGTTGTGTTTTGTGTTCAATCCGTTGGATATTTCATCTTTTTGCCGGGTTATTAGTTGTGTTTTTGTGTTCATCCATTGGATGTTTCATCTTTTTGCCGGTTATTAGTTGTGTGGTTTTTGTGTTCATCCATTGGATATTTCATCTTTTTGCCCGGTTATTAGTTGTGTTTTGTGTTCATCCATTGGATATTTCATCTTTTTGCCGGTTATTAGTTGTGTTTTGTGTTCATCCATTGGATATTTCATCTTTTTGCCGGTTATAGTTTTGTGTTTTGTGTTCATCCATTGGATATTTCATCTTTTTGCCGGTTATTAGTTGAACCCTGCCAGAGACATTTCTCCGTAGTCGCCCATCTCGACACCCAAACGTTCACTGACATCAAAGGTTGTTTTTTATCACTGTCCTGGTAGTTCAAACAGAATTATCAGTGTCACAGAGAGCTAGCCTTATCATTCAGTAATTTATACAGAACTACCAATGCTACCCATTAATTTACAGAAAACTATCAACATCACACAGTAGTTTTGACATACAACTTCCCATGTCAACCAGTAGTTAGCTCGGTTCTACTGATTTCAGCGTCAGAAGAAACACAAGGAGCAGCTGTTTGATCGTAGTAATGTTCATTGGTGCTGGTTCTGATGGAACACCTGCAGGACACCACTTGTTCGGGCAGCACCTGATCACAACGATTCACTGAGTTTAGAACCAGACGTACTAAGACTTCTCTCTGTACAAAGCACCGCCACGTCCTTTCAGGAACATCCTGAAGAAGATGTGGACACTGGAGAACTCATAGCACTCAAGGGTTTCTGGTTGCCAAGGTCCCCCGCTAACTGATTCCCGAGTTCGGAGCTTGCTCACAAAGTCGATGGTGTTATCAACCAGCCTTTAACGTTTTAGAGCCCTGCACCATGGGGATGAACACTTCTTGTTCTTGTCCCCTTTTGGATTGGGACCTTTGCAGAATTTAGAGGTATGACTACAGCCTAGCAAATATACAGGGTAGATTGTCACTTCAAGGCTTATAACAATGACACGTACATCTGTGTGTGCGTGTGTGCTCGTGTGTGTGTGTGTGTGTGTGTGTGTGGTGTGTGTGTGTGTGTGTGTGTGTGTGTGTGTGTGTGGTGTGTGTGTGTGTGTGTGTGTGTGTGTGTGTGTGTGTCTGTGTCTGTGTCTGTGTGTGTGTGTGTCTGTGTGTGTCTGTGTGTGTATATGTATGCGCGCGTGCGAAAGTAAGTGAGTGCGAGAGTGTGTGTACCTTTGAGAGAGAGAGAGGAGAGAGAGAGAGAGAGACAGAGACAGAGACAGAGACACAGAGACAGTGGGAGATTTTGGGATGAGAAAGTGGAGATAGGGAAGGAGAACTGTTGGAGGAGGGAAGAGGAGGTGGTGAAGTCTGGGGGTGGGCTAAATGGTCCAAACAGACTATGAGATCACTCGGTTGGACAAGTGTCTCTGAGAGTGGACACACCTGGGGAGAGAGACACCTGCCAATTAGTCAGTCGGAGGTAAACAGTATATACAGTGTTTGACGTGAAGAGGATCTCTCTCTCTCTCTCTCTCTCTCTCTCTCTCTCTCTCTCTCTCTCTCTCTGTCTCTCTGTCTCTCTCTCTCTTCTCTCTCTCTCTCTCTCTCTCTCTCCTCTCTCGCTCTCTCTCTCTCTCTCTCTCTCATCCATGAATCTAAGCGCACGCACACACACGCACACACACATGAACGCACGTAGACACGAACACACGCATGCACATATGCATACACCTCTCTCTCTCTTTCCTCGCTCTCTCTCTCTCTCTCTCTCTCTCTCTCTCCTCTCTTTCTGTGCATGTGTGTGTGTGTGTGTGTGTGTGTGTGTGTGTGTGTGTGTGTGTGTGTGTGTGTGTGTGTGTGTGTGTGTGTGTGTGTGTGTGTGTGCGTACGTGCGTGCGTGCGTGTGTGTGCGTACGTGCGTGCGTGCGTGTGTGTGTGTGTGTGTGTGTGTGTGTGTGTGTGTGTGTGTGTGTGTCCATATGTCTCTCTATTACTTTGATCAAAAATATACCCCATTCTTCTCTCTCTCTATGTTTGCGTTTGTGTGTGTGCATGTGTGTGTGTGTGTGTGTGTGTGTGTGTGTGTGTGTGTGTGTGTGTGTGTGTGTGTGTGTGTGTGTGTGTGTATGTGTGTGTGTGTGTGTGTGTACATGCACATGCGTGTGTGTGTGTGTGTGTGTGTGTGTGTGTGTGTGTGTGTGTGTGTGTGTGTATGCACATGCGTGTGTGTGTGTGTGTGTGTGTGTGTGTGTGTGTGTGTGTGTGTGTGTGTGTGTGTTCACAATCATCTCTGCATG
>JADBJO010007414.1:95000-100000 GCA_016801955.1 Conus betulinus | reverse complement strand
TTCCATTAAACCAAACATTTTTTGTAAAATGAATGCAGTAATCGTTTCCAATATGAAGGCAAGTGGTATAACAGTTGATAGGATATACCATCTAGGCCAACAGCGCTTGAATTTGAAGAAAAAGATTCTAACGTCTCATAAAATCATCATATGTAATAGGAGCGTTTAAATAATGGGAATGATTTGGTGGTGGATCCTGGTAGATAGTTCGTTTTTCTTCCTCCTCTCTAAAACACCTGATAGATGGACTGAGACTAGACAGCAAGTTATTTCTGAAAATATTTTGACGAATGCCTCAGCTTTCTCCTGTGAGGATGGAAGAACATTATTATCTAACTTAATAGGGTACTGTTGCAAACAATAACCATTTTTCAATTTTTTAACCATTTTCCAAACCTTATGGATATCTTTTGATTCCGATATTTTGGATCTACAAAATTCTGAGAAATGTATCTTTTCGCTCGGGCAACGACCCTGTTACTGTTATTTTGGCATGTTTCATAGCTAGGAAATTTTCATCTGTTCTCACTTTCAGCCAAGCTTTATAAGCTTCTTTTTTAAGAGCTACAGCTATCGCACAATCTAAATTCCACCATGAATACCAACATATTTCCACTGTTGGGCATCTTTACAAATAGGAATAGATTTTCCGGCAGCCTGTAAGACATGTCGACAAAACTCTGTATAATATGCATCTATACCTTCATTTTCAATGCTACGGAAATGTGTATTGGACAAGATCGATTCATACAGAGACCAATTTGCATTTTTATATGAAAACTTTGGGATACTATCTTCATTTCCATCTTCTTCATTTTCAATATGCTCCTTTAACTGTATGATGATTGGGAAATGATCGCTGCCCAAAGTATCATCCTCTGTTGACCATACCGAGTTTACTGCCAACTCCGGAGAAATTAAAGATAAATCATAGAAGTAGGTTTATGAGTGGAATGTCTGGCAGTCTGGTAATACTACCGTCGTTTAATAATACCAATTTGGAGTCAACAATATTTTCAACTAAACGGTTGCAAGTTATAGTGGTGCAACCATATTCCCAAAATGGAGCATGCGCATTGAAATCTCCCAGTATTACCCATTTGTTGTTTGACAAAGGAAGGTTTTTTTTTAACCAGTCTGTATTATCTGCCTTTGGGCCACTGGGATAGTAAACAGAAATGATGTTCAAATTTGTCTGCTTGTTCAGTTTTACGGTAACCCCAGTTGCGAAAACTTCAGCATTAGTAGGAGTAGGAGGGTTCAGAGGACAATAATTTAGATCCCTTCTCACATAAATGGCAGTTTGAATCTTTTTACACCATCATTCCTATAGTTATACAAAGGTGGATAATAAAAATTGCGTATTTTTCGGTAGCTTATGAGCATCTACATTTAGTGATTGTAATGCTAGCACTGAATAATTATGCTGATATATATGATTTTCAAAGTGTAAGAGATTTGTTGATATTGACCGACAGTTCCATTGAAATATTAATAAATTATCATTGGAAGTTTTCATAAGACATAGTTAAAAGATCAAATGGCAAGGTGAAGTTGACGAGTCACCAAGGGACGAATTGCCAGCTGTAAGAGTCCCATGTGTCCCCTGCACGAGGATGGAAAAGCCACGGATCGGGAGCTCCGACACGACCAGCACGAGGTGGGGGGAATGGCTCGTGGTTCCAGGCGCCTCTCCCGCGTGTCTGATTCTGGCGATGTCTCCGGCGCTGTCTCTGCCAAAAGAGACGATGGACATGCCGCCCCAGATTTCCGGCGAGGATGCTGGTACCTCTGTCAGACGGGTGGATGGCATCCCTCATGAGCCGGTTGTTGAGAGGATCAAGGTTCTCATGAGAGAGAAGAGATGTCTGATGACGAGGAATTCGGAAAACAGTAAAGCGTTAAATAGTTGTCGTCTCCCCTCCAGAATCTGATCTTTGACTGGCGTTGCTTTGCTTACCACGACTTTTGTTTTCGGAGATTGCTGTTTGATTTTTTGTTGACAACACTAATCATCTTTTTTGCTGTAACTCCAGGGTCAGTACTTTTCAAATCATTTATTCCAGTATGCAGTATCACACAATCAATCGGAACTTCTGAACCAATGTTTTCAAGTTCTTTTTCACAGTCTGAGATCTTGAAAGCTCTTTTGGAGACAACTTTAAGTCCGTAGGCCTCTCCCAGGCGCCTAGCGTTGACTCTTGACATAACAGAGTCGTGCAAAAAAAGAACATTGGGAAGAGAGTCGGAATGTACCTTTTTAGCGTCATCACAGTCTTCCTACTATGCAGAATACTGGTCCATTCTATTGTATGACAATGTTTGACAGTGGGTCTCCAGTGGCAGACCCATATGTTTCCATCTGACCACACTGACTGCTGCCATGGAGTCTATATGTTTCCATCTGACCACACTGACTGCTGTCATGGAGTCTATATGTTTCCATCTGACCCACACTGACTGCTGTCATGGAGTCTATATGTTTCCATCTGACCACACTGACTGCTGCCATGGAGTCTATATGTTTCCATCTGACCACACTGACTGCTGCCATGGAGTCTATATGTTTCCATCTGACCACACTGACTGCTGTCATGGAGTCTATATGTTTCCATCTGACCACACTGACTGCTGCCATGGAGTCTATATGTTTCCATCTGACCACACTGACTGCTGTCACTGAGTCTATATGTTTCCATCTGACCACACTGACTGCTGCCATGGAGTCTATATGTTTCCATCTGACCACACTGACTGCTGTCACTGAGTCTATATGTTTCCATCTGACCACACTGACTGCTGTCATGGAATCTATATGTTTCCATCTGACCACACTGACTGCTGTCATGGAGTCTATATGTTTCCATCTCACCACACTGACTGCTGCCACTGAGTCTATCCCGATGTGTTTCTCTCTCACCACACTGACTGCTGGTCATTGGGTCTATCCGATATGTTTCTGTCTTACAAATGGAGTGGTTGTCGTTGATTCTATCTTAAGTAAGCAGTACTCCAAGCTATTTTACCTGACGTTTCATTTACAAATGTTTCATCAGAATTAGAGCGCAATTCCCGTAGCTAAAATTATTCCTTAATCAATGGCAAGCACTTTCATTCTTCTTTGTGGTGTGGTGTGGTGTGGTGTGGTGTGGTGTGGTGTGGTGTGTTGTGGTGTATGTGGTGTGGTGTGGAATGTGTGTGTGTGTGTGTGTGTGTGTGTGTGTGTGTGTGTGTGTGGTGTGTGTGTGTGTGTTGTGTAAACCATGCAAGAGAGAAAGAGAGAGAGAGAGAGAGAGGGGGGGGGAAGAGACAGAGACAGAGAGAGAAAATTTTATTCAAAACAGGCACTTGCACCTGTAACAACAACTGTAAAGTATCATGTCATAACAAACATATTGAAGAAAAAAGCATTGAATAAGATATGCGAGAAAACAAAGAAAACAGTAATCAGAGAGAGAGAGAGAGAGAGAGAGAGAGAGAGAGAGAGAGAGAGAGAGAGAGAGAGAGAGAGACAGACAGACAGACAGACATACATAGAGAGAGAGAGAGAGAGAGAGAGAGAGAGAGAGAGAGAGAGAGGAGAGAGAGAGAGAGAGAGAGATTAGAAGAAAGAGAGAAACACAGCAAGATTCTGTGGGAGCACAGAGCTGAACAGGTCTGAAATATGAGTGTGTTTCGGTTGCTTCCTCTGTGGGACACAGCTGGTAATGATCCTTGGGCCAGTAAGCGGATTGGTATAAAGATGACAGAGTGGTACTCTGTGTGGACGAGGGTATTCATATGTCTGGAAACGAGGAAAAGAAAATCCTTGTTGCAGATATATATATATATATATATATATATATATATATATATATATATATATATATATATATATATATATATATATGCACTGTTGTTTTGATCCGTTTCCTGGCATACAGTAGATCGTAAAACCAGTACTACAAGCAGAGGCTGGGCATACAAAAGAGAGGACTATCTGAAATTCGTCACATCAAGACTGACTACTATGCTGTGTCTTGTTTTGGCTTGTTTTCAGAACTGGGGTCTACCCCATTAGGCAAACTGGGAACCTTCCTGGACTGTCTTGAAGTGTCTGAAATCGATTTCTCCCCTTGCTCAAACGTTCCGTGAGGACGCCACGAAAGTAAGTGGTATTGTGAGGTTGCTGGTCCTGTACGTGGAGAGACCTGCCGTGGAGATTTTACCGTCAGGAAGCACGCAGCAACAGTGTCTGTGAACCCTGGAGGATCCTGGATCGATGAGCAGATCGTTGATTTGTCTTTTCCTTTTCACTTAAAATGTGCGTGATTCTGTAGCAATGGAAGTCCAGAAGGTTGCCTCGTTCCTCTCTTTGTTTCATAATACCAGTCAGCTCCCGCTGGTTTCTTTCCTTTCACCCTTCTGTCGCCATCAGTCTTGGACTTGCCTTCTCTTTTATCAAACGACAACCATTTTGAAAACACATCATGCTTTGTTATAAGAACTCATGGCCGTTAGATGGCTTTGAAACATATTTGTTGAACACTCCATTTAAGTGTAAGAGACATCAGTTTGACAAGCTGGTGACCTTGATGTTGTCATAATGCTGATTTCATACACAATCCAGTTACTCTTGCTTTAATCTGAAATAGCCGTCTTTGCAGTCTCTTTGTAATGAAAAACAAACTTATTTTCACCTTCACTGGTATAATTATGCCTAATTTGTTTGCTTGTCGTTTCTTGTCAATACCTGTTTTGAAAAAAATCAGTTTTCAATTATGCTTGTCGAGTGATGATTCTTCTCAAAGAAGACAATACATACTATGGGTCAGGTCTGGATATACTTTGTCACCTTTACCCCATTTCTGACATGTGGATAGCTGGAAGGCTGACTCTAACAAAAAAAAACTTTTTGTCTTCTTTGATTTGCACCAAGGACCTTCTTTACCAGTGCGTTGGCTGTGACTACAAACCACCATCGAAAGTCGACACTAGGATTACAAACCGAAGAAACTCAT
>JADBJO010007414.1:85000-87500 GCA_016801955.1 Conus betulinus | reverse complement strand
CCACAGACACAGCCTGCTCCATCTCTTCCACAGACACAGCCTGCTCCATCCCGCCACAGTTCCAGTGCCAGCATTCCACAGGGAGCAGTCACTGTCAAGTCATCATGAGGCAACCCACAAGGGGAGGCCCTGCGCTTCTGCTGAGTCTTTTTGGTGGTGTTCAGTGCTCTGTTCTGATCCAACAAACGCAGGATACCACCTACTAAACCTCTTACTGACGGCAATAATTGTTCAATCGCGAATCGGGCGTGAATGAGCTGTCCCATCTGGAGGGAGCATCTATGTCCGTCCAGCTAGTCCCTTTGGATTTGCCAACATCGGTGACCCTGACAACACCAACACAAGAACATAGACGTGGAGAGGTAACCAAAACCTAGGTCAGCATGAGAACAGTTCACGAGGGGCCTCTGAATTTAAGACTTTTATGCTAGTCGTTTGGGATGAAGATGATTAAGATTATGCTACAGATCTACATTCAAATCTGAGCCTGCTGGAAGACCTTTCCTATATTCTTTTTTTTTTTCCACAAAATATCCCAGCATCAACCATGCCCGAGAGATACAGAAGCCTTCAGTGTTAGTTCGGAAATTTGACAAACACACCCAGAGGAACCCATTAATTGGATGAAACTCGACCGTACTGTGTTGTCCCAGTTCTCCAAATTCAGCCCACAGCTTTGGGTGGAGCCAGCCACGTCACGGCAGAAAAAAATTCCACAAATAAATGGCTCTGACGAGAATCGTACGCACGATCTTCTAACCCGCAATGCTAACCACTTCACCGCGATGGTCGGTCAAATTGAACCAGACTTAGTGGAAAGGCAGAACGGAGCCCACGCACGAAGCTGTTGAATGTTGGTATATGAGGATCTGAATTCTACAGTGGATCCAGTGTCTGTCTAGAAAGATTATCACAGATATCCCACTGAACGTCGTTATTTTGCAATATCCCATGACTGTTCATAAAAGTACATGGGAGGTAACTCTGTCAATCTACATCAACTGCTACACTTCTTGGTAAGAAATAATATTTTTTAGGGCAGAGTCAGGTTAAACTCACGTCCCCATCAATGGCGACAGGGCAGGCAGATGACGCCATCCATCCCAACAGACAGAGAGGACTATGAGACCTCTCCAAAACAACTCCTTAAAATGGGAGAGGCTCAAAAAGCTGACTGTTGCGCTGGTAGCCTGGGGACTGGAACCAGCGGTGGCTGGCTGCCCTCTTGGTCCACGATGGTGTCATGTTTTTATTTAATCTCACAACTGGTCGTTGCAGCCTGTTTGAACAAGACACTGATCGTTGTATGGAGAAAGGCCAGTGTTGCGTTGCTGTCTTGATCCGTTTCCGGGCGTCCATTGTGACCATAAGACCAGCTGTATAGGCAGAAACTGGGCACACAAAAGAACAAAATTAACTACGAATGTCGTCGCATTAAGAACAACGGCTACGCTAATGTCGTCACATCAAAACCAACGATTACGCTAATGTCGTCACATCAAAACCAACGACTACGCTAATGTTGTCACATCAAAACCAACGACTACGCTAATGTCGTCACATCAAGACCCACGACAATGTCATGTCTTGTTTGACTTGCTTCCAGAATAGGGGTCTACCCCATGAGTGAAACTGAATGTCTCCCTGGACTGTCATTGGAGTGCCTGAAATCGATTTTCTCCTCTTGCCCAACGTTCGTTCCACGAAGATGTCATGAAAGTAAGTGGTACTATAAGGCTGCTGTTTCTGTACTTGGAAAGACTTGCTGTAGAGTTATATAGCAGCCAGGAAGCACGCAGCAACAATGTTTGTAAACCCTAAAGGATCCTGGATCGATCGATGAGCAGTTCGTTTATTTGTCAGGTTTTTTTTTTTAATTTGAAATCTGCGTGTTTCCGTAGCTCGGGGAAGTCCATAAAGCTACCCTGCTTCCCTTTTTTGGTTTCTTCTTACCCTTAGTTTTCTAAGGTTGCTTGTTTCCTTTCATTCGAATACGTCCTGGTTCCCTCTCTCTTCCCTCCCTCTCCCGTCTTTCTCACTCAGCCCTTGGACTTGCCCTCGCTCTCTTCTAGCTACTTCTGTTGCAAAACCGCGTCTTGCTTTGTTATTCAGAACTCGCGACCGCTAAACGGCGGTGATAGCGTAGCTTATCTGTGGATAATTTGATCTAACTGTAAGAGAAAGCAGTTTAATGGGGGCTGAGACTTTGACGTTGTCGACGTTGATTTGATATATAACCCATTTCATTTTGTTCTGATCCTGAAGTAGCCTTCTTAACCCATTTGCAGTTTGTTAGGCACTGAGGCACAACAACATGACAGCCATTTCTCTTTCATTAGTGTATAGATAGTTAGTTTGGTTTATTGATTTTAGTTGTTTTTCTACTTAATTTCAGCATTAAAAAAAATCAGCTTTCATACATGTTTCTCGAGTGATGATGCTTCTCAAGTACAGATAATTCACATTATTTGTTTCAATGTACCGTGCAGTCATTACCCCA
>JADBJO010007414.1:77500-80000 GCA_016801955.1 Conus betulinus | reverse complement strand
CCCAGGAGTGTCTCGTTTCCAACTCGGCCACCGCAGTGGCTGCTAAGTCCTGTGCTTCTTAAGTCGTTTCCGTGGAAACAACGAGTCAAAAGATGCGGCTGGGGTCTCATTCCAGACGGCAGTAAAGTTCGGAAGGGTTACCAAAAGCAAACGCAGTCAAATATCATGGAAAGCATCCAGTACCACGTGCTGGTACGGACTACTGTCCCGGTCAAATACATGAAATATTTAATAGATCTTTAAATAATCGATTGTTTAACGTTGAATGTTTTTGTATCTTGGAGATGGAGGAGACGGGACGGAGAAGGAAGAGTGTGGGGAAGTTCGGCAAGCTCTCTCTTCAGTCCACCGTCTCTTTATGCTAATCCGAAGAAATGAAGTCCAAAAACTTTAAACAACTGCCTAGGAGTGATTTCTATAGTCATGAAATACTTTTGAAAAACTTATTCTCTCTCAACTCTTATTTCTTACATGCCAGCACCTTAAACCCTTACAGTTTGTTTACAATCTCCACATTGGCATTGATGATGCTGTTTTGACCCTTCTTCACCGTGCTTTCCTCCAACTTCATGGCCAAGGCTCTTTCTTCTGCATTCTTTGAACTGATTTCTCCTTTGCTTTCAACAAACAATATAACCACATCTCTTGCCTAAGAAACTGTTTTCTTTAAATGATGATCCAAAGTTTACGACGTGGATTGTCAATTTCCTACTACATGGAATACAGTATGTCTGTTTCCAATTTCATGAAATACAGTATGTCTGTTTCCAATTTCATGGAATACAGTATGTCTGTTTCCAATTTCATGGAATACAGTATGTCTGTTTCCAATTTCATGGAATACAGTATGTCTGTTTCCAATTTCATGGAATACAGTATGTCTGTTTCCAGTTTCATGGAATACAGTATGTCTGTTTCCAGTCTACCATCTCCCCTCGGTGCTCTGACTGGACTGGGGTATCTCAGGGGACAGTGCTGTGTTCTGTTTTTACTTTGTACACTAACGGTTGCTGAGGCATGGAGAGAAACTCCCATCATCAAATATTCTGATGACTCTGTCATTGCAGTTCTCTCCAACTCTGATTCTATTTTGATCAAAGAAGAAATTTCGATATGTAGCGCAAAGACATTCATCCCGATTTTCAAGTGTTCAAAACAAAAGAAATGACAGTTACTTTCCGTAAAGATTAATCACCTCTTCCAAACGTCATGATCGATGGCCAATTTGCTGAGAGAATGGACGAATTAATTTGTCTGGGATGAATTTCACATATTTTTTTTGTTTACAATATGTTGACAAGACATGTAAAGATGTCAATCAAAAATCTTTTCTCTGTAGGAATTTACAACGTTCGAGTCTATTCAAAGATATCACAAACGTATTATCAAGTTTGCATTGAACCCTTGTTGACAGTGTCGGTTATATGGAAGTGTGGAAGCAAGTTTAAAGTGATGTGGTGAATGTATGCAGTAAATGTATGGGTGCTAGGCAAGTTAATATGCAACAGCTGTATGAAGACGAATTGTGCGAAAGGAAAGGGAAATTGTGTGCGCTGGCAGCCACGTTTTAGCCAAGTACACTTAACTCTTACACCAGGACGCCGTTTTACGGCCAATAAGAAAAGATCTAGGGCACAGATAGATTTCACCTCGAAATCAATCTGTTTCTTAAATACTTAGTTTTCCTTTGTGCCAGTTTCTCTTGCGAACAGAGTGTGTGTGAATGAATGACAGTGAGTGACAGTTAGTGCGAGGAGAAAGATTATGTTAGGAGAGCACCGCCTTTGGTTTTTACAGTATTGTTTTGCAAGATTTATGTCCCTCGCTTGCATTTCACACACACGTTTATTCACTTGTCCCCCAAACAAAGAACTCTTTTCATAGACTCCTCCTAGACAGGGACGCTGGAAATCCTCGCTTGGGTCTGGAAGGAGTCCTACATACCTGCGTTTTGGTTTTTGAGAAAGTGACTGATTTGCTCAACCAAAGTCTGTTGTGTTGGAAAGTTTGAACCAAAGACATTCTCTATCCACGACATGTACTCTATCCACAAAACCCACGCTGTGAATACAAGTCAAGACTGGGCACAAACCTTTTAGGAATTGGGACGACTCCACGAAGGAAACTGAATGCCTCTTTTGACTGCTTTTGATGTGTTCTCATTCAACGAAATCTCCTCCCGCTCATTCCACGAGGATGTCTTGGAAATAATTGGTAATCTTAGGTCGCTGTCCCTTCAATTCGAAACAGAAGCCGTGGATTCTTTTACCCTTGAAAAACGCACGGAGAGAGCTTCTGAATCCACTAAGGTATCTGGATCGATTGACAGATTTCTCTGTACTTAGAATGTGCGAGTTACTGATACCTTTGAAAGGTCCGTATGATCTTTTTGTGCATTTTTTTGTGACCTTAACTTTCCCTTAAATCTCTCTCTCTCTCTCTCTCTCTCTCTCTCTCTCTCTCTCTCTCTCTCTCTGTGCTTTTCCCCGTCTCTACCGTC
>JADBJO010007414.1:67500-70000 GCA_016801955.1 Conus betulinus | reverse complement strand
GAGAGCTACCCACATCATTCAGTAGCTGTCAAGGAATCAATTTATTATGCAGTAGTTTGTAATAAATCTATCAGTATAACCCAGTAACCTACAAATTACTACGTAATTGGCATGGGATCACCAGTGTCATTTAGTAGTTGACAGAGGAGTGCCAATGCCACCCAGTAATTGACAAGGAACTAATAATACTACACAGCACTTGACAAGAAAAGTATCAGTGTCATCTACTATTTCTCAATGAATTACCAAATACACTCATCAACACTAGCGGGAGAGGAACTGCCAACGGAATTCAGAAGTAGTAGTTGACATGGAACTACCAATGTCACTCACAAGTACCACAAGTAACAGTAAGCCAAGATTAGGTGCACAAACTATCAGGACTTGCGACGACTCCTCGAAGGAAACTGCATGGCTCTCTTGGCTTTCTTTACTTCGTTTTCCTGCCCATTTCCACAAAGATGTTATAAAAGT
Organism: Conus betulinus; assembly: GCA_016801955.1. Taxonomy (NCBI): domain Eukaryota; kingdom Metazoa; phylum Mollusca; class Gastropoda; order Neogastropoda; family Conidae; genus Conus; species Conus betulinus. Next base: position 69,526 of record JADBJO010007414.1, on the reverse strand, counting down.
CTCTGGTACTCTAAAACCACTGCTCTCTCTCTCTCTCTCTCTCTCTCTCTCTCTCTCTCTCTCTGCCATTGCCTCCCCCTATCTCCGTCTGTCTGTCTCTGTCTCTCTCTCTCTGACTCCGTCTGTCTGTCTGCCTGCCTGCCTGCCTGCTTGTCTGTCTGTCTGTCTCTGTTCATGGCGCGCTGCTTGTTCTCTACAGCTGAAGGTAAATATGCAGAAGAGTAAGATAATTGTATTCAGAAAAAAGTGGCAATCTAGGGGCAAGAGAACACTGGAATTATAACGGAATAAGTATGCCTGTCGTAAATGTATACATTCATCTAGGAACCTATTTTTCGACCCAATTACGTTTTAATTAAAGATCTAGCGAGCAAGGTAAAACACGCTGTTTTGTGTACAATGAGGAAACTGTCAAATTTGGGAAATCAATCATTTGAAGCATTTCTGAAACTATTAAGACTCCCAAATCCAACCCGCTGTGCAACACAGTGCTGAAATCTAGGGTCTACATAAAGCTGCAGTCCGTTGTGAGAAAGTTCATTGCTTTCGCCCTGAAGAGGTTTGTTGGAGTTTCAATGCAAGCCTCCAATGATCTGGAGCAAAGTTTAGAAAGCGAGGGGGTTAGTTACCGCCAGGGACACAGACAAACATCCCGCACACTGGAGACATGCATCTCTGAGCACCTGGCTGACATCCGCCACCACCGACCTAAACCCGTTGCCCTACATGTCAACCACTCCCAACACAACATCAACCACGTGAAACAAAGAGGCCCATCATATTGCCAACTCGGTACGCTACAGCTGCAAGGCATCAACAGCCAACAGTCACACAGATATGCATACCTATACTTCAACACCAGTCGGCTATATCTTCCAGCAACACACACACATACATAATACAGGTACATACACACCACCACCATACCCCCCCTCCCCCCCCCCCCCCCCCCCCCCCCCCCCCCCCCCCCACCTCCTCACATAGAAGTTGCAGCCACCCTCCATTCATTTCATTTTATTTCATTTTTTAAATTCTATTTTATTCTATTTTATTTATTATATATATATTTTAAAATTTTTTTGCTTATTATTTATTTTTTTACTTTATTTTATTTCATTTTATGTATTCTATTTCAATTTATATTTCTATACTTTTTGAAATATTTTATTCATATATATTTTTTCTAATTGCTTTTATATTATTTATTTTATCTTATTTATTTATTTATTTGTTATCAATGTTATCATTAGATTTTTATTTTCAATTTTTATTTATTGTCTTTTTATCTTTTTTTTTTTTCTCTTCATCTTCACTGTCCTAAATGTTATTTGTTTTCGCCTGAAGAAGACCCAAGAGGTCGAAATGCATTGTGTCTTGTCCTGTGCTTTGTTTGTCTAACGTCCTTGGCGGTAACTGACCCCCTCTCTTTCTGAATTTTGCTCCATTTTCCGCCTTCAGTCACTCCGTTTTCAAACTCAAATGATTTGGTTTGTACGGAAACTAACAGATACTCAATCTACTTGAATTCTGCAGTTAGATGTGTTCGGTACTGGTTGAAACTGATAAAAATGAATGATTGTAGATTACCAAAGAAAAGCATACAGCATATTGTATAACCTAGATACTTGGGGAAACTGGGCTACGAATGTAAGAGTTCAGTTACATGAACAGGGCTTTGATATGTCTGGTTCAGTCAGGGTGTCGGAGATGAACCGACTTTTTTCGAATGGTCCGTACCAGATTGGCTGATAGCTGATGACAAGAAATGGAATTCTCACATGAATGACAGTACCAGATTTGATCTGTAATATAACTCCTTGCACTTACTTGTCAATGAAAATGGACACATATCTAAAATTTGTAGTGCCAAGAATTAGAGCTGGAATATCAGATATCTTAGACCATCATTTTCGTTACAGGCAGCATAGTAATTCTGATCTTACTTGTCCATTATGCAAAAACACATGTGAAAATGAAGTTTGTTTTGTATTGCAGTGTCCTGCCTTGAATGATCCTAGAGATGAAT
>JADBJO010007414.1:55000-65000 GCA_016801955.1 Conus betulinus | reverse complement strand
TGCCTCCCTTCGCACTCTGTCGTGGACTTTTTCCTTTACTTTTTTTTCTAGCCACTCATTTGTTAATTAGTCGTACTTTATCATCCAGAACTTATGACCACTGACATTGTCTTTATGAATAGATCGATCAAACTGTAAGAGAATGCAATTTAATGACATGCAGACTTTAATGTGTTAAAAATGTGATTTACACCCAATCAATTTTCTTTGTCTCATAACAGCTTTTGTGGTCTGTTCAGCAATGGGCAACAGGATTGCCATTTTCCGTTTCAACAGTGTGGAGATAGCTACATGTTGTGTTATAATTTTCAATCACTATTTCTCGATTGATGAACTCTTTATATCTATTCTTCTCAAATAGAAACAATTCACTCCATGGGCTGGGTCTGGGTATATCTAGCATACCCTGCCCCCAAATGTGACACAGGGAGGGCTGGCTGACACCAATAGCATCCTTTTGTCTTTTGTGGTTTGCACGAAGGATATTTCTGTATCAGGGTGCAGGCTGGAACTACAAGTCAGAACTGGAAAGCGGCCTCCGCTCGGCATATAGACCTAACCCACATATAAATAAATGATTGTTTAAAACCAGGATAACAGGATAACAATTTCTATTTGTCCAAAAAGCTGAAAATTTCATTTTCGACAGCACAGCAACCATATACCAGGACAACACACACACACACACACACACACACACACACACACACACACACACACACACACACACACACACAAGCAAGTATATGATCTCATCAAAGACTTCATCAGTTATAATTGTTCATCATGTGCAAACAATCAACTTCTTGCCTCAGTTTAAGCTTTAAACAGATTCATTTTTTTCTACTTCCCTTAAAAAAAGGAACATACACACAGAACTATACTTCATTTTCAATTGAATCTTTTCTATTTTTTCTAAAGCTATGCACACATCACATTTGGTAAAACCGTTTTCTCCAGGATCGTGTTTTTTCGCTGAAGTATCAAGTACAATCACATTTTGAATCCTTTTCCCTGATTCATTTTGTACATCTATGTCAATGTAATATCCGAGTCTATTAAGGCACCTAAATAATTTTTCCCATACTCGATAATGTACACGAGAACGTGTTCTGATAGTAGAGTACAATATATCTTTGAGCCTTTATTCAGATTGAATATTATATGTGATGCTTAAACTGTCCTGATAATATATATATATATATATATATATATAATATATATATATATATATATATATATATATAAAATGATGATAAAAGTAAAACTTAAAACCCGGGATTACAAGTTGTTTCGAGGTATATTCTCTCTTCAGATCCCATACCATCCATTGCTATAGGCCTCAATATATATATATATATATATATATATATATATATATATATATATATATGAGGTGTGAATTGTATTCAGGGAAAGGAAGAAAGAATTGTGTTGCACGTGTTGTGCAAGGGGAGGGGGGGGGGGGGGGGGGGGCTACCAGGGTTGTGAAATCTTCTTTGCTAATTGTGCTGCGTGAGGGGCTCTGTTAGGGTTGTTATTTTATATTTACTGTCAAAAATTTCCTTTTATGCCTGCAACTGTCTGTCATTTCAACTCTTGTGTTTAGTGTTGCCATACCGGGCTTACACAAGATTATCCATTTTTATGTTGTGTGCCTAAGCTGCATCTCTTGGTGCTGTTGTTATACGCTGCTGCTCTTCTGACTATTTTCCATGTTATGTTGAAGTCTACATTTGCTGTCTTAAGATACCATACATGTTTACTTAATTCTGTTTGGTTTCTGTGTTTTTTTTCATATTTGAACGATTGCTTATGGTTAGCATACCTAGTTTTGAATTTATTTTCAGTAATCCCTATATATATCTCTTTGCTATTATCTGTTGTCAGAGTAGCTTGGTATACAATGTTGTCAGAGAGGCACTGATTGTTCAGAGGGCATTGCTCCTTGGTAGCGCAATTGCAAGTTTTCCGTTTGTCACCCTCATTCTTAGCATTGGTTTTCCTTCTATTAGATGTGTCAATTATTTAAAGGTTTGGCATACATGAGTAAGATATATATATATATATATATATATATTGAATTATAAACAAAGCTTGCTCTTATGTCTCCGATTGTGAAAATCCTCAGTGACCGCGGAAAGTGGTAATTTGACTCCTCTGCCTTTTCGGGTTTTAAAGAATGCTATACCAGAAAAAGGCTGGTGTGCAATACCATAGTATGTTTGTTGAGTTTTCAAAAAAAAACTAAAAAGGTGCCACCTAAGAAGCAAAAGAAAATCATGAAAGAGCAAAACAAGCTACATTTTCTGTGAAAAGTAGAAAATATAAAAAAGATAACCTCTTAAGACACAAGTGCTGAGGGCCAGTTCTTGGAATGAATCCGCAAGGGACTAAATTACAATAAAACAATAAATAGGATAAGTACCGAGCACCATTCCAGCAACTTACAGAGCAGCTAGGTGTTGCAATGACTGCAAGAAATATTGAATTATAAACAAAGCTTGCTCTTATGTCTCAGATTGTTGAAAATAGGGGGGTGATAAGCCTTCATATCTGCAGTGGTAGATGATTCTGCCTAACTGACAGTATGTGCTTGAGTGGGTGAATGGGGATAAATAAATGCTTCTCAAAATGAAACTTCAGCAAGCTTATAGTCTCCAAAGTGGGAGACCATCTCCAATGGGAAGGAAAACTCACTAACATATAACTCCTGGTCAGATACCGGTATTTCGAAACCTGATTGTTTCTCCTCAGTGACCGCGGAAAGTGGTAATTTGACTCCTCTGCCTTTCGGTTTTAAGAAGAATGCTATACCAGAAAAAGGCTGGTGTGCAATACCATAGTATGTTTGTTGAGTTTTCAAAAACTAACCAAAGGTGCCACCTAAGAAGCAAAAGAAAATCATGAAAGAGCAAAACAAGCTACATTTTCTTGTGAAAAGTAGAAAAATATAAAAAAGGTAACCTCTTAAGACACAAGTGCTGAGGGCCAGTTCTTGGAATGAATCCGCAAGGGACTAAATTACAATAAAACAATAAATTCCAAGATAAGTACCGAGCACCATTCCAGCAACTTACAGAGCAGCCAGGTGTTGCAATGACTGCAAGAAATTGCATAATGTTTTTAGTTTTTCAGCAACTTTTTTTCCTCTGCACACTTTCGTTTTGTTTTATTACTGTCTTTCGCTGGCTGCTCCGGAAGTGCTGTTGGATTTTCTTTTATGAACCCCTTGGTGGTGAGAACATCACAGAATTACGGACTGTGGTGTGTCTCTATTTGACGCCAAGAGCACAGACACAATTAGCCATGGTTCTCTGATGAGTCCCACCCAGCGGACGAAGGATTTAGGAGCAGGTATTGTACGCAAGGGCTTAAGAGCAGGCAATACAATACAATACAATACAATGCAACACAACACAACACAGATCAGTCCTCGAGAGGAATCGCGATGGTTCTCTCCTGCAACTAGAGAAGCGTTTTTTTTTATAATATATATTTTTCCCATTTCCTTCATCTTAAATATTTTTTTAAAATTTCAAATCTTTGCAAAGTCATTACTATAATGATGGAAGAATTGTTAACCTGCACTTGTTCCCCCCCCCCCCCCCCCCCTACATAATACATGTTCATATATATATATCTTCATATATACACACGTTTTATAATTCTCTCTATATGTGTATCCACATACTGTGTCGAAACATAGAAACACACAGACCATACGTGTATACGGGTGCGTGTGTTGAGGCGAAAAACAGACGAAAGAAACAAAGATGTGTATAGAGCGTGTGTTTGCGGGATTGATTAACAATACGGCGAAAGAATAGGCAAATGATTTTACTCGGGGAGAGAGAGAGATAGAGAGAGATCAATAATTTTCATCTCACGGGTAACATATAGGCAAGATGATTTTACCGTCCGTTGACCCGAGAGAGAAGTAAGAAGATATTTTTACAATCTGTCCAGTTTCCCTCCAAGGACAAGTGGAGAGAGAGAGACAGACAGAGAGGCAAATAGAGAGATAAAAAGTGACAGAGAGAATAAGACATGCAGATGCATATCTTAATTCACACAGAACACGGTACTGAATAATTCTGATTTATGTGTGCGTTACAGGTGCTTACCTCTGTGAGATGTAGACAACTTTACGATATCATGGCATTTACAGCCGCTAGTTCTCTTGTCAGTATGTGAACTTAGTGGTACTCATTGTGTGCAAAAGAGTGTGTGCATGAAAGAGGCTCTAGAAGCAAATATTGCAAATTGTGTGTGTGTGCGCGCGTGTGAGTGTGCGCGCGCGTGTGTGTGTGGACATGAATTTACCTATGACCGCTTTCCTCTCTCTCTCTCTCTGTCTTCCTCTCTCTCTCTCTCTCTCTCTCTCTCTCTTTCTCTTCAGCTCTATGGACTGTTCATTTATTCATCTTTAACTGATTGTTTCTCTATTAATCTGAAATCTTTCGCAAGAAACTAACCTCTACATACCATAATGTTCAGGGAAACGGTGAAACAAAAACGGCTGACACGGAGGGAGGAGGAGGAGGAAGAAGAATCACACGTAAAAAGTCACACTCCCCCAGTCCCCTGTGGCCCCTAACAACTCCAGCCGACCTGAAAGCCACACTGCAGACAATTTCTGACAGATGGCTGCACACTGAAAGCTCCTTCACCGCGCGAGAGACAACTCAAGGGCCATCATTCTCTTCTTTCTGTGCCAAGTCGAGGCTTTCAAAAGCCATCTGAAAACTCGAAACGACAGAGAAAGCACAGACTTCAATCCATGCCATAATGTTTCTTATTTTTGGGTTCCTTTCTCAGGGGAGGTGGGGAATTTTTTCTTATTAGCCTTTTGCTTTCTTCATGGGAATCTTTAAGGAGGGAAGAAGTATGTGTTGATCTGTGAATGTAGACATCAGCTGATGCATAGAAGATGGATGCAAAGAGGGACAGAGAGACAGAGACTGACAAGAAAAGACAAGAAGCGGACAGCGAGAAGGAAGAGAAATGTGTCAAGTAACTCCAGTACTCGTAATGGGTGGAGATTATGATGCACATGCGAGCGTGTGCGCGCATACACACACACACACACACACACACACACACACACACGCACACGCACGCACGCACGCACGCACGCACACACACACACACACACACACACACACACACACACACACACACACACACACACCACACACGCACACACACGCACACCTGTACACATGCACACATGTACATATACATATATAGTAGAACAAATGCACAAACATTGATGTATTCCTGTATACATGCACACAATCATATTCAAATAGATAGATAGACAGACAGACAGACAGACAGACAGACAACTGATAGATAGATAAATCGATAGATCGATCGATAGATAGATTGATAGATCGATCGATAGATAGATAGATAGGTAAATAGGTAAATAGATTGGTAAATAGAGAGAGAGAGCTCATAAAACCCTACACAGAATTCACCAAGGCATCTGCATATGCACACACACACACACACACACACACACACACACACACACACACACACACACACACACACACATACATACATACACTTTCACACACACACACACACACACACACACACACACACACACACACACACACACACTTTCACACACACACACACACACACACACACACACACACACACACACACACGCACGCACGCACACACGCACGCACGCACGCACGCACGCACGCACGCGCGCGCACACATACACAGACCACCGCGCGAAGACAGAAGAATAGAAAGTATAATTCAGTTGTCTCAGCCTGCTTTTGACCTTTTTATCTCGAACTTCTGCCGTAATAAAAACAAGCCATATGTTTTTATTTAAATTCCACAAATGGTCTTTGCTGTCTTTCTGGCAATGACCAAGACAATAATTGTGGAGAGAGTTCAGTGTTATGTGGTCGTTTTGATCCGTCTCTGGGCGTCCACCGTGACCATAAGACCAGTTCTACAATCCATTGCTGGTCATTTGAAGGAAAGAATTATCTGTGAATGTCTTCACATCAAGACCAACGACTGTGCTGTTCTGATTTGGCTTGTTGTCAGAAGAGGCTCTACCCCATAACATAAAACTGAATGTCTGCCCTGACTGTCTTTGTGGTGTTTGAAAATCGATTTTATCCTCTGGCTTAACGTTCCGTGAGGATGCCATGAAAGTAAGTGGTATAGTGAGGTTGCTGTTCCTGTGCCTGGAAAGACCTGCCGTGGAGATTTTACCGTCAGGAAGCACGCAGCAACAGTGTCTGTGAACCCTGGAGGATCCTGGATCGATGAACAGATCGTTTCTTTGTCTTTTTTTTTCACGTAAGATGTGAGGATAGCACAAGAAGAAAATCATGAGTTTGCCCCGCTTCTCTTTTTGTGTTTTATGAAGCTTCTCTTTCCCACATTCTCCAGTCCCTCACCCTCATCTCCTCCTCCCTCCTCCCTCACTTTCCTTGCTACACCTTTGCCAGCTAGTCACGCTTTGTCATCCGAAACGTATGATGGCCGTATGGCGGTGACTGCTTGCTTGTTTGTGAATCAGGCAATCTAACTGTGAGAGAACGTTACTTAATCGTATGAAAACTTTGATGTTGTCAAAAATGTGATCTACACACAATTTTCCGGTGCCCAGTTTGTGAATCAGCAATTTGTGCAGTCTGCTCGTATGCAATGTCAGCAACAGGACAGCAATTTTCCTTGCCCAGTCAACAGCTCTGCAATGAGCACAGACAGCTAACTGTTGTGTCATTGTTTTGAGTCTTTCGGGTATATATTCTATATCAAAAACTCCTTTCAATTTTTTTTTTCGATTGATGAACTCTTTGTATCAATTCTTCGTAATTAGAAGTAATCAACACTATGGGTTGGGTCTGGACACACTTTGCGTACTTTACCTGATCCTCGACACTAAGAGAGCTGTCTGTCGTAAACAACAAGATCTTTCTGTGTTCTATGGTTTTCACCCTAGGGACCTTTCTGTACAGGGGTACAGGCTGTAGCTACCACCCAGCACTGAAAACCGACACAGGGACTACAAACCAGAGCACTCGCAAGGGATGTCAGTACATAAAGACTTACACTCCGCTGTGTCTGGAATGACTGATTTTCAGGATCAGTATTACTGCTGTAAGAAAACTGCTGTGTGAGAAGAGTCTTTACATCGATTGTCCCCTCCTGCCCTGCCTTCCTCGGCAATGTCACAAACGTATCCTGAATTTTGAAGCCGCTCTTTCTGTCACGCGTAGGACTAACTGCCACCTCTCACAATAAAGGTCCTTCTTTCCAAAATTCAAATGCATATTTCTAATCAACAAACAAACAAACAAACTTAAAAAAAATGACAAATACCAAGAACTGCCAAAATACATCTTAAATTGATACACGTAATGGCATGAATTGCAGAGGGAGTGTTTTTGTCGATACCTCTGACTTAATCTGAGTCTTTCCTTCTCGGATCGCCTCTCCCTTAGCTTCTGGTCCATACTCCTTGCCCTGGGAGAAGAGAGGCCTTCTCCGAGAATCCCACCCTGGGGCCACGGCTTCTGAGGCAGCCCTATAACCACTGATGGTTTGTCCTCGAACAGCTCGGGCACTTTACAGGAAACAGTCCTGCCTCAGGCTCTCCTACCCAACCCTGTCATAGGAACCACCGCTGGTTGGTCCAGGACTGGCTAATTCAATTTGCAACCACTTCCCCTGTCTGATGGCCTTCCCTCGCACCCGCCCTCTGAGTACCCACTTGGCAGGGGCGCGACATGCTCATGCTTCGAAGGTCAGGAGAAATGCTCACACTCTCGTATCTTTAAAATGTGTTTTCCTTCGCAAATATCTATGAAGGAGACATGTTAAATCACTTCTACCTGTGGTCACAACGTGACAGTGAGTGGATCTATTCACGGTCATCACTCATTCCCGGGCATCTGCCGCTCGCCATAGATGAAGTGCACATTGTGTCATTTGTGTATCCCTCGGCGAGAAAGATAAACAAAAGTGAAAACAACAACAACAGGCTTCCATACAAACAGCTTACCTCACATCATTGAATTATGGGGCAGAGCGGAGCCGCAGAGTCAGTGTTGGTGTTGGGCAGTGTTTTGGGGTCAGTGTTTGTGGTTGTCAGTCTTTGTCTGCATTAGTGGTAAGCTGTGTTTGTCACAGTCAGTGTTTGTACTGGTGAATGTTTTTTTTTTTCAGATTCATTGTTTGTGGTGGTCTGTGTTTGTCAGAGTCTGTGTTTGTGCTAGTCAGTGTTTTTCAGATTCATTGTTTATGGTGGTCAGTGTTTGCACAAGCAGGATCAGTGTTTGTTCTGTCGCTGTCTGTGTCAGAGTCAGTTTGCGATAGTCAGTATTTGTCAGTCACTGTGTGTATGGTAGGCAGCGTTTGTCAGAGTCAGTGTTAGTCTGAGTCAGTGTTTGTGGCAGTCAGTGTTTGTGGTAGTCAGTGTTTGTGGTAGTGAGTATTTGTCAGAGTCAGTGTTCTTGGTAGTCAGTTGCTGTCAGTAAGTGTCTGTGTTAGCCAGTGTTTGTAAGTGTTAGTAATAGTGGTAGTCAGTGTTTGTCAGCGTCAGTAATTGTGACAGTCAGTTTTGTAAGCGTCAGTAATTGTGACAGTCAGTGTTTGTCAGCGTCAGTTATTGTGAGAGTCAGTGTTTGTCAGCGTCAGAAATTGTGACAGTCAGTGTTTGTAAGCGTCAGTAATTGTGACAGTCAGTGTTTGTAAGCGTTAGATATAGTGGTAGTCAGTGTTTGTCAGCGTCAGTAACTGTGACAGTCAGTGTTTGTCAGCGTTAGTAATTGTGACAGTCAGTGTTTGTAAGCGTCAGTAATTGTGACAGTCAGTGTTTGTCAGCGTCTGTAATTGTGACAAATCAGTGTTTGTAAGCGTTAGTAATTGTGACAGTCAGTGCTTGTCAGCGTCAGTAATTGTGACAGTTAGTGTTTGTCAGCGTCAGTAATTTTGACAGTCAGTGTTTGTCATGTCAGTAATTGTGACAGTCAGTGTTTGTAAGCGTTAGTAATATTGGTAGTCAGTGTTTGTCAGCGTCAGTAATTTTGACAGTCAGTGTTTGTCAGCGTCCGTAATTGTGAGTGTCAGTGTTTGTCAGCGTCAGAAATTGTGACAGTCAGTGTTTGTAAGCGTCAATAATTGTGACAGTCAGTGTTTGTCAGCGTTAGTAATAGTGGTAGTCAGTGTTTGTCAGCGTCAGTAATTGTAAGAGTCAGTGTTTGTCAGCGTCAGTAATTGTGACAGTCAGTGTTTGTCAGCGTCAGTAATTGTGACAGTCAGTGTTTGTCAGCGTCAGTAATTGTGGTAGTCAGTGTGTTGTCAGTCAGTGTTTGTGGTAGTCAGTGTTTGCCAGTCAGTGTTTGTGGTAGTCAGTGTTTGTAAGTCAGTGTTTTGGTAGTAGTCAGTGTTTTGTCAGTCAGTGTTTATGGTAGTGAGTGTTTGTCAGTCAGTGTTGTGGCAGTCAGTGTTTGTCAAAGCAAATCTAGCGCATGATCTCTTTCTTCCTAGGTTATGGTCCGTAAACCTAACATGGTGTTTTTTTTTTTTTTCCGTTCAGATGCACGCACAGTCAATATTTGTGGATTCATGGACAGTCCTGTATTGAGGGATGGAACTCTGTTTGTTTGGGATGTGCGTGTTATATGTAGCATTGGGGAGTTTGTGAGGTGTGCACATCTTTACTTTTGGGTCCTGGCCCTCCAAGTACATTCAAATGTTTTTTGCTATTTGATACAAAGAATCGACTTTTGTATTCGTGAGATTTTCAATTTCTATACATTACGGTTCAAATACTCTCTGTCTGTCTCTGTCTGGCTGTCTGTCTGTCTGGGCTGTCTGTCTGTCTGTCTGTCTGCTCTGTCTGTCTGTCTGTCTCTCTCTCTCTCTCTCTCTCTCTCTCTCTCTCTCTCTCTCTCTCTGCATGTGTTTTTGTCTCTCTCCTCTCTCTCTGTCTTCTCTGCCTGTCTGT
>JADBJO010007414.1:15000-20000 GCA_016801955.1 Conus betulinus | reverse complement strand
TTCCCCGCCCCTCTCCTCAGTGCACGGATCAAAGAGCGATCAGCCTTCAGGTGATCAGCCAGCATCGACACGTCATTTCATCCACCGTGGTTAATTCGCCAAGCGATCGTCGCTCCGGCCAGTTGCGAAGGACGTGTATTATGACGAAAATCAAGACATTATTTCGTCATCAGTGGTAGTGACGTGTGCCCTACAAGTGGCGCAGTGAATGAGTTCCTTTTCTATTTGTTCAAAAACTAGACATGAACATCTCTGGTCAAAAATGTCTAAAATCTCGCCACACAACTTTTTAAACGAGTCACGTGACACGTTAGCTCGGGGACGTAAAAAAAACAAAAGATTTCTGGATCTGTTTGCAGTCGCCATCAACGATATTGTGGACGCCCACGTTGCTTCTCAGGTGAAGCAGTGAAGAAACAAACAGCCGTCACCTATCATGCAGCTTTGGGAAATTCGTAAGACATTTTCTGCTTTAGGCCTGCTGCACAAAACTCTATGAATCTTCCCTCAAAATCTTTCGGCAAACAAAAGACAACACGTTTTTTCTCTTTTTCTTTTTTTTTTTTTTTAAACTTGTCTTAAAACAAAGAAAGAAACTTCAGTGTGTTTATCTGACGGCTTTAATCTAGTCATTTTAACTTGATATTCTCCCCCAAAACGATTCCAGCATTTACTTTCCAGCCAAAATAGCCTAACTTCGGAAACAGCAATGTCCAATTACCCCCAAGCCGTCCAAAAATATCCCACTGACGTCAAAAGAAAAAGCTGTGTAAAGACACGATTAGAACAACCATCGATTTTTTTCTGGAAGTTCTGAGGAAAAGGAGCTATTCATGTAACAAAGTGAGCACAATAAAACATCGTAAAAAATTTGACATTGGACTCCTGTGTCAACCACCTGTAGTGTGGGATGTCAACGCGTGGACATGAAGTGTAAACAAGTCAGGGGTCCTGCCACAGACGCAAACGACTGGATCAGTGAACCGTCCCTAAGCAGTGTAGTGACATAGTAAACTCACAGATTAGATAAGACACAGTGGAACTTTTGGGGATACGAAACAATGAAACAAAATGTGTAGCGAGCAGTGAGATCCTATCACAAATAGATTCAGGTTGTGTAATTTGTAAAAGCGTCAACGTCAAGTCGGATGGTTTCATAGATCCTATGACAAACTGACCGACGTTCAGAGACACGTGACATGTCCACAACAAGTTGACAAGTCTATAGGTCTCACGACAAAAACAGATCAGTACTTTGATACACGCGAAAGGTCAACAAGAAACGCCGCAAGTACATAGATCCGGTGACGAACAGACCACTACTTTCAGACATGTAAAACATTAACAAGAGGCGAAGCAAGTTTACACTATCTGCAACCAAGCAGACCAACGTTTCAAGACATGTGCAATGTCGACAAGAAGGGTAGCAAGCTTATAGATCTTATCAAAGGCCGATCCTGAGTTCTTTCAAGAACACGAGCCCCACCGTTACATGGCACAGAAGTGCATTGCCGTGAGGAGTTACGGCTAAATCACCGGCCTAAATCGTCTTCAAGGACAGATAATGGACCAATGACGACTCTGCTGCCCCCGCAACACGCCACTAAGTACCACTGTAGGGAGTTCATGGATCATTTCGGCGTGGAAACAGTCACTGTGATGCAGCAAAAGCTGTGTTTGCAGGCTTTGAAAACCCCGTTCATTGCTCTGTTACTAGGCTTCTTCGCCTGCCTGGGCTGTGGTAATCTCTGTCATCATGCTGTGGACAAACCGGCCATAGTGGGACATTACGAGTCCATAAACCACGCCAGTGTGATCTGTGTTAGAAAGCCGAAGACAGCAGAGAAAAACAAACAAACAAACAAAAAAAACAACAGTGTTTGATGGGACTAAAATAACTTTTACATCAGCCCACGTGACACCACAGTCAAGGCACGCAACGACCTGACGTCATCAGCTAAGAGCACAGAAAGCTTTTAGTCCTGCGACAGACCAGTTCTGCGTATGTGCAAATGTGGGATGAAGGCCCTTTACACCTCATCTTTCCGTTCGGGAAGATTTTGAGATATACGAATGTTACCTTTCGGTGGAACTTGTAATTGATGGTGCGATTAACTATTTCCGGAACATAAAGGACTTGTAGAACTTTTCCAGGAATGAGTTCCGGCACTGTGGATACGTGTGTGATTTGGCAGCACTGCAAAGAGCAGACATGTAATGAACAGACTTCTGCCCGACGTGAGAAATCTACCGGACAATAGTAGTGCAGTGCTGGCGCAACACAGTTCAGGATATATGGACATCACTGTTACATTGTGCACAGCATCTCCAGGAAGTGTACTAATATCGCTGTGCCTTTGGAGAAACAGGAAAACTGGCCTAACATTATATGTAAAAGCCTCAAACTACTGGCGTGATACGGTTAGAATGGGGAATGACTTTTTAGTGTGGACGATAAGCTGTATAAGAGATTCAGTGAACCCGTCAGTAGGTGATGCAGGGATAACGACATAGCTGTCTCTCCATCAGACATAGCGCTCAGTGATGACACTATAACACAGCCGTAGGAAGAGAAAAAACCGACTGTGGCCTCTGTTGAAGAGCTGTTGCTTATAAACATCAGGAAAACATGAAACTCCGAATAGAGTGAGTCTAAAACACAACAGTAGTGTAAGAAAGGTAGGGAGAGACCGACACTCACCCTGAAAAGCGTGAGACTGAAACAATATTTGAAAGGGAAAGGAGAGAGACGCTAATAGACCGAGAATACAACCATTTAAGAAAGGGAGGAAGAGAGATACACTGACTGCGAATGTCTGACAAACACAGCAGCAATTTAAGAAAAGGAGGGAGACGCGAACTCAGAATAGAATGAGACTGAAGGACAGTAACTTAGTAGTCTAAGAAAGAGGAGGGCGAGAGACGAACTCTGACTTCTGTGAGACAGAGAAAACACAGTAGTTTGTAAGACAAAACGGAGAGAAAAAGTGGCGAACTGATACACGACTGTGGTGTTGGAAAGTGAAAGCTGTTCATACACAACTGTGAGAGAGAGAAAGCTGAAATCATACACAACTTTGTTGTAGTTGGTGTAGGAAAGAGAGAAAGTTGAAAATTCATACACGACTTGGTGTAGGAAAGAGAGGACATACACGACTGTGGTGTAGGAAAGAGAGAAAGTTGACGTCATACACGACTGTGGTGTAGGAAAGAGAGAAAGTTGACGTCATACACGACTGTGGTGTAGGAAAGAGAGAAAGTTGACGTCATACACGACTGTGGAGTTGTGAAAGAGAGAAAGTTGACGTCATACACGACTGTGGTTAGGAAAGCGAGAAAGTTGACGTCATACACGACTGTGGTGTAGGAAAGAGAGAAAGTTGACGTCATCACACGACTGTGGTGTAGGAAAAGTTTGACGTCATACACGACTGTGGTGTTGAAAGAGAGTAAGTTGACGTCATACGCGACTGTGGTGTAGGGAAAGAGAGAAAGTTGACGTCATACACGACTGTGGTGTAGGAAAGAGAGAAAGTTGACGTCATACACGACTGTGGTTAGGAAAGAGAGAGAAAGTTTACATCATACACGACTGTGGTGTAGGAGAGAGAGAAAGTTGACGTCATACACGACTGTGGTGTAGGGAGGAGAGAAAGTTGAAGTGATACACGACTGTGGTGTAGGAAAAGAGGTATGAAAAGCGCTGAAGTGGTAAAACTCATGATGTGATAGTGAAACAAAATAGTCGTGCCAGAAAGAGACAGAATCTACCTCTGAACAGAGTGACAGTAAAGAAAAGTAGTTGTGTTCGTTCGAAGAGACAGATTCTTACTCTGAAAAGTCTTTTTGACCAATATAGAGCTAGACTGTAAAGAAGAAACTGATTCGAACTCTAAACACTGTGAGTTTGAAGCAGAGCAGTGGTGTACAAAAGAGCAAGCGAGACATCTAGACAGACAAGGTGGCAATGGTGAGACTGCCGTGGTGTGCTCACCTTGCTGTTCACTATGGTGTTGCTGAGTTGTGGTTTACTGGCCAGTACCCGCTGGTCGCTGGCGGTGTGGTTGGTGGTGTTGCTGATGGTGATGCTGATGCTGGTGACTTGCCAGGGATACTCTGGAACGTCGTCCCAGTCCACTGCCGCTGACGTGTCCTACGAGATGGTGAGTGGTTCTTTTACAGTCATGTTGTGTCCGTGTGTCGTTCATTACTCTTTCGTGTGATCTCTACACACCGTTCTCCATTACCTTGGGCTCGTTCTTCTGGTAACTCCAGCTTCTTCAAACACAGAATCAACCGTCGCGAGTTGAAAACCCGCTGCAGCCAAATAACACACAGAGTGGCATTTTGGCACTCTCATGTCACGGTCTTGTTGTTCTGGTGGGGTTGTAGTGTTTGATAGGGCCTTCCATCCAGTTCTCTGGAGCGGCCATCCACATCTGCTATGTCATTTGAAGTGTGTGTGGTGTGAAGTGTTGAATAAGTCCCCTGACTGCAGTCTCGTGGAATCGTCATCCCCTTCTGCCGTTTTTTTCCTGAAGTGGATATGGACTGTAAACACGAATTTAACACACATGGCGCCCCCACTCCGTCCGCTCACCCTAACACCCCCACTCCATCCGCTCACCCTAACACCCCCACTCCGTCCGCTCACCCTAACACCCCCACTCCATCCGCTCACCCTAACACCTTCACTCCATCCGCTCACCCAAACACCCCCACCACCATCCGCTCACCCCCATAACACCCCCCACTCCATCCGCTCACCCTAACACCCCCACTCCATCCGCTCACCCTTCTCCGCTCACCCTTTTCTTCTTTTTCTGATTAACCTCCTCCTCGCCCTTCTCTCCCTACTAATTTTTTTTATCAACTCTAGCGTAAAACGTTAGTGAGCATCTTGAGCAGTACATTGTGGTAGCAAAAAGAAGCGATGGAAGAGTCGTTTATCAGCCTACTGACCAAAGCGATAAAAAGTAACCTACCTCAACGACTGTTTT
>JADBJO010007414.1:0-10000 GCA_016801955.1 Conus betulinus | reverse complement strand
GACAACTTTTCTCACGTGAAAAGCTGGTCAGGATCACTGCTCCCCCTCTAAACCCCCTGTCCCCCTACCCCCCCCCCCCCCCCCCCCCCCCCCCCAGTGCCCCTGTCCTTCAGAAGAAGCACAGAGCCTATCTCTCTGCTCACTGATTAGCTGATTAGTTGTCTTGGTCTCTTCGCCTTTTTTTTTTTGCAGCTGCCGGGGTCCTGATGTCTCTGCTTGCTCAGTTTTTCTTTTTTCGCTCACGTTGTGTCCCCATGTAATTGTACTTGCTCTCTGCCGCTTCTCGCGGAATCTCCGCCCGCGGCTGTCCGGGTGGCTGGCGTTTCTTCGCTGGGTTCTGTCTGGTGTCCGGTCGTTCGGCTCTCCTCTTGCGGGGCTCTGTTTGCTGTCGCTCTCGCACGTCTCTTCTCCCGGCTCTATATAAGTACATTTGTGAAATGTATTAAGTATTGGTTGAAGATCTTGAAGCTACTCCAGTCCCCGTTTAGGTAAAGAAAACTGGGCTCATAAAGTAAAGAAAGTCCTTTCAGAACAGAGTTTTGGAATCGTGTGGATGACCCAAGAAGTAGGAAATGAGCAGCAGTTCATTGCGGAATTTAAAGACAAGGTTTATTATTCTTTTTAAACGAAATTGGCACTCAGATATGGAAAGAAAAGAGAAATGTCGCTGTTTTTTGTGTTGTTTTTTCATGTAACAATGTGTTTCATTCTGAAAAGTTTCTCAATGTCATAACAGATAAATGGCACAAAATAAATTGCGCAAGATTCAGGTTGAGAACTTTAAGTTTTAATGCGACCAAAAGATGGTTTGAATGTGAAACATCACAGAATCACCTTGTCCTGCATGTACACACATTATTGACGAGGAAGAACACTTTCTGTTCCACTGTACTGCTTATAATGAAGTGCGGACAAATTGTTCATTTTCCAGTTAGATATAGCGAAAAGACAAGATGTCGCTGTCGTGTTATCATCAGATGATGAACTTGTAATTAAAACAGTTGCGAAATTAATCGCGGAATCATTGAAAATTAGACAGATGAAGGATAGTCAAATTTAAAATAATGCATTATAAGAGAAACATGAATGAATAATATCATTCATTGCATGTGGAAGAGATCAGTAAGATACAATGTCATCATTTGATTGAGTGGATGGTCTATTCAGTCATACTTTTTTTTTTAAACTTACTGTATTATTCCTGTGTGTGATGACATAAGGAAATGCTATGATTTATTCGTTTTTGTTAACCTTTTATTTAACACACACTGGGAATGAATGTATACAATTTGTTTGCAAGGGAAGGAAGAGGGAACATGTTATTGTTCTGTTACCCCCTCCCCCTTGTCAAAAGACCTCTTTGGTAATGACTGTAGAATATCAAAGTGTCAAAAGTGTACACACACACACACACACACACAGAGAGAGAGAGAGAGAGAGAGAGAGAGAGAGAGAGAGAGGGGGGGGGGGGGGGATCCGTGGTAAAGGCGCTAGTTTTCCTAGAAACACAGGGTCACGCATTTGAAACTCGGCAAGTCAACAGTTCTTGATACGAGATTTCCAGACATTTTCATGACAATGACAACGCAAAACAGCGAAGGCTACAGGAGGACAATTATAGTTTGACGGGAAAAGCAAGATTGAATGATTGTATTTTTTTTTTTATACAAAGCATGTGTATTTTCAGTACGTTGAATCTTTGGTTGAAGACATCACACCGTTTGGTACGATATGACTGTGACAATAATGCAATTTGGGTAAATTTATCGTGTGCATGAGAAACAAGTCTTTCTGTTCAATGTGTTTATGCATACAGATCCGGTGTAACTTCTTCCATTATGAATAAACACTATTGTGCGATAAATAATCCCCAGGAGGTGTATTCGTACAAACGAAGACAAAGAGTTCTAAAGTCGGTGAATTTCCAGGGCAGACGTGTCTGTATGCACGCAGTGTATCACACATGAGCCTAAAATGCTTTGCCCCTTGTTGTTCTTACTGCTATGTCTCCGTCATTTCTTTCTGTTTTTTTTTTTTGTTTTTTTTTCTGTTAGTCAGTCTGAAACTGTCTTCTTGTGTTGTTCCTGTCCTTTTCTAGTCGATCTTTATTTCCGATTGATTTGTTAGATTCTTGTTTCCGTCTCCGGTTTCGTTTCCCTTTTTGTTTGCGTTTTGTTTGTTTTTGTTTTATGTTCTTTCTGTCTCATCAGCAGTTTTTTTTTTTTTTTTACCTTAGAGTCCACCGTCGCTTACATCGTGATCTTAAACTGTACACAGTCTGAGTATTATACTTTTTTGTTGTTATGTTTGGGGGGGGGGGGGGGGGGGGGGCGGGGGGGGGGGGGGGGGGGGGGGGGAGTCGGAGAACAGGACGTAGTTTCTTTCCTCATCTTTGCCAGACCAATGGCGCCCGGAATAGCTCAGTTTGTAGAGCGTCGGACTCGTGTTCCAAGGGTTGCGGGTTCGAATTTCGGTACAGGGGGATTTTCCCCTCGGAGTTAACATTGTTTCCCACTCCATTCCCCACACAGTCCTTCCATGAGACTATAAACCGAGGTTCCGTGTGTGAACGCACGCACAACATCTTGCACACATGTACCCCATCACCAACTTTCGGAAGAGAAGGCCAGTTTGGCGGTTGGTATGGATGACACGTTACACATAGCATGCACCTTCCCCGAAGATGGAGTATGGCTGCCTTAATGTGGGATAAAAAATCGGTCATACACACAAAACTCCACTGCCTGTTGATACAGGCAGTGTCCGCAGGAGTATCAGCCTGCGTACAAGAAAGAAAGAAAGAAAGAAAGAAAGAAAGAAAGAAAGTCAGACTAATATTGCTTGACCTCAGTGCCCTTTCCCCCCCTCTTTCTCTCCCCTGTGTCCTGCCTCTGTCCTTTTCTTTCTTTCCTGCCTCTCTCCTTCTGCCCGCGTGACAAAACAGATCCCCTCCTTCGCCTCCGATAAGAAGACAGATCGGGAGGGTCGGGTTCTCTGGGCTCATCGTGAGATGCAAAATAGTTTGTTTTTTGGTGTTCTTCATCTTTGTTTTGATTCCCTCTGTCGTTCTCGTTGTCGCTCCCTTTCGTGTTTTGTTTCTTCTCCCCCCTTATTTGATTTGTTTTCTTTCATTATATATTTTTTGTTCTCATTTTGTTTCTTGGTTCTTTGTTTTCCCTTTTTTTCTATCTTTCTTTCTTTCTTTCTTTTTTCTCTTATCTCTTCCTACTTGCACTTCTGCCACCTTCCTCCTGCCCCCCACTTTTCTTGCTGGTTTCTTTATTTTCATTTCTGTCCATCATTTCTGTTCTGCTTTGTTTGTTTTCTTGTTTTTCTTTCTTCAAATGTATGTATCTTTAATTCTATTTTTGCCAGCCGTTTTTTTTTTTGTGTGTGTGTTCTTTTTGACTCTCAGTGCACTGTTCACCATTTTTCTTTCATTTCTTTTACCCTGTCTTTCTTTCCTTCTTTTTCTTTTTTTTTTCCCCTCTCACTCTTTCTTTTTACATATCCAGTATCCTTGCTTGATTCCTTCCTTCCTCTTAGTCCGTAACGTTTTTTTTTTTTTTTCTTCATTCATTTTGCTTCTCCCTTCTGTCCGTCCTTTTTTCATTCGTCTGTACTTTCCAACCCTCCTCTTTTTCTTCATTCTTGTTTTCTTCTTTCCTTCCTTTCTCGCTCAGTTCATCTTGTTTCTTGTTTTGTTTTTCTTCTCTTTCTTGTCTTGAAGTATCTTGTTTTGTTCAGGAATAACACAGTGATAAAGATAAAATGGCAAGACTAGATGGGAGACAGGGTCCTCATGGAGATACTCTGCAAGAAACATTTGCAGCCTACGTCCTCTCCAGTCCTGTAATTGGCTAGTGAATGGGGCGAAGAGCAGACAACTCTATTTTTATGTTCACCAGCATCCGGGTCTCTCAGTCACCAAACGTGTTCTTCAGCTCCGTCATCGTGACATAAAACGTGACGTACATTCACTGTTCGGGTTCCTTGTATTGATACATGGCGATCTATTCTTCCTATGTAAGAGTTTGGTTCCTCTTTTATGCCTGCTACCACTACTATCCCCAGTGTCTGTTTATCATTTTGTCTTCTCCCCTTCTTTTGTTCCCCTTCGTTATGACATTTTCCTTACGAAAGGAAACACACAACAAACAAATAAGCACACAACAAGTGTCAAGTGACGTTATTTTATTTACAAAAGACACCACAAAAAACTTCTGGATATTTCGGCGAAAGCGCCTTTTTCATCAAATATAGGACAAGAGATCAAAAACAATACTTCCCTTTCGCTTTCGCTGACATATCCAGAAGTTTTGTGGTGTCTTTTGTAAATAAGATAACGTCACTTTACACTGTTGTGTGCTGTTTTGTTTGTTGTATGTTCCAGTGACGCTGCAGTCTGTTTCATCTTCTTACGTGATGAAACATATTCTTTCAGAGTGTTGGGACTTGCATGATGCGAGACACAAACATTGTACAGCAGATTCTTTTCAGAGATGTTTCGCCTGATGCGATCTTTGAATTCTTGAAACAGATTAAAGTTTTTCATCGGATCGGAGATTTTACAGTAGAATTTTTTTTTTTTAAACCAAATTTCGGGTGGGTTTTTAGAAGATGCATTTTAAAGAGTTGTGGGGAATGAATGATTTGTGAGTTGATTTGAACGTGGGGGCAGCCCTGATATGGCCCCTTGTGGTCGGCTGGGCTATAAGCAACATTACCTTACCTTACCTCACGTAACAAACCGGTCAGTTCTCCTTCCTTCCCATTTCATGGCTTTCCACTCCTAGCTGCAGCCTACTCCACAAAAGTTTGTATCAGCTGTGGCTACTTACCTTTCTGCGTAAAAGAATGACAACACAGAGAACTAGTTTAGCTGCACCTCTCTTGCTTTCTTTCTTTTTCTTTCTCTGCGTCGGTGCGCTCTTTCCTTCTTTTCTTGTCTGCTTTTCTTTCATTCATTCTGTTATCCTTTTTTTCTTTTTAGTTCATATTTCTTCTTTCCTTTTCTTAACTTTCCGCTCTTTTGATTTGTCTTTTTTTTCTTGTTGTTGTTGTTGTTGTTGAATATTTGAAACTTTGTTGACATTCTGCTTTCTTTGAATTTCGTTAACAAACTTCTGTTCATAAAGGTCAATGTATCGCGTGTCTCTCGTTTTGTCTATCTGTCTGTTGGTCTGCCTAGCTATCTGTCTGTCTGTCTATCTCTCTATCTGTCTGTCTGTCTATCTATCTATCTGTCTATCTGTCTATCGAGCTGTCTGTCTATCTATCTATCTGTCTGTCAGTCTGTCTATCTATCTGTCTGTCGTCGGTCTTTCTATCTGTCTGTAGGTCTATCTATCTATCTATCTTTCTATCTATCTATCTATCTATCTATCTATCTATCTATCTATCTATCTATCTGTCTGTCTGCCTGTCTCTCTGTCTGCCTATCTGTTTGTCTGTCTGTTGTCTGTCTATCTATCTATCTATCTATCTATCTATCTATCTATCTATCTATCTATCTATCTATCTGTCTGTCTGTCGGTCTGTCTAGCTATCTGTCTGCCTATCTAGCTATCTGTAGTCTGTATCTCTCTCTCTCTCTCTTTCTCTCTCACTATCTATCTATCTATCTATCTATCTATTTATGTAATTTCCCTATCTTTTTTGTTCGTCTGTCTGTCTGTTTCTCTGTCTCTTTCTGTCTGTCTGCCTGTCTATGTATCTGTTTATCTGTCTGTCTATCCACCCATCCATCTATCTATATAATCTATATATCTATGTACTCTTCGTATCTCTCTCTGTCTCTGTATGTCTGTCTGTCTGTCTCACTTTCTCTCTCTACCTTTGTCTGTCTGTCTGTCTATTTGTCTGTTGTGTGTATATTTATGTCTGTCTATCCACCACCTATATCATCTGTCTATTAATCGATCAGTCAATCTGTCTATGTATCTATCAATCTATCTATCGGTCTGACTTTGTGTCTGTCTGTCGTCTGTCTGTCTACCTGTTTATCTATCTAGACATTCAATAGATAATACCTCACACACACACACACACACACACACCACACACCACACACACACACACACACACACACACGCGCGCGCGCGCGCGCGCGCACACACACACACACACACCCATACCCATACCCGTATACACACACACACACACACACACACACACACACACACACACACACACACACACCACGCACACCACTACCACCACCCCCACCGCCACCACCAAGAGAGAGAGAGAGAGAGAGAGAGAGAGAGAGAGAGAGAGAGAGAGCAGTCATCAAGCTCACGATATTTCAGGCTGCTGTTTTGAGGACAACAGAAGAGACGAGAAGGGAGGGCAGGCTGGGGATGGAAGGACAGGGCCTAGCATGGGGGGAGGAGGAGGAGAGGGGGGGGGGGAGGGACCGGCAGTGGCAGAGGAGAGTAATAGGAGTCGGGGGAGGTGGAAAGAGAAGGAAGCAAGGAAGGCAGGGGCAAAGGTGCTGTGATATGGCTGAAGGGCACTGCAAAAAATAGCTGGACATCACATAGTCTGAGAGGTGGGTATCTGGTAAGTCGTCTGCTGCTACTACTGCTGACTGCCACGTCCACTTTCTGTGGCTGTCGCCAGGTATTGCTGCTAGCTACACTTGTATCTACGTGCCTTTCTTCGTCCTCACCAATTCTGCTGCTGCTGCTGCTGTATCTATCATCTGTGAGTTAAATAAGCAATTGCCCTTCTCTCTCTCTCTCTCTCTCTCTCTCTCTCTCTCTCTCTCTCTCTCTCTCCCTCTCTCTTTCTTCTTTCTCTCTCTCTTTCTCTCTCTCTCCCTCTCTCTTTCTTCTTCTGTTCTCTCTCTCTTTCTCTCTCCCTCTCTCTCTCTCTCTCTCTCTCTCTCTCTCTCTCTCTCTCTCTCTCTCTCTTTGCAACAGATGGAACTGAATAGAATGCCCAAACAAGCATATCTGTCCTTGATAATCAGCTTTATGAATGGCACTGACGATAGAACGATACAAAATAATTGGGCATATGATATCGAATGTTATCTTAATGGATTTGGATTTTCTGAAGTGTGGCTAGTGGGTGGGGTCGGAAATGTTATATGTTTAAGACGATTTTTAGGCAAAGGATGGTAGATTGTTATCAGCAAGATTGGGTTAGTAAATTAAATTCAAGTGATCGCTTCAACATCTATTATTCATTTAAGTATCTCTTACAAACCAGAACCTTATCTAACCTATTTAACGGTTAACAAATTTAAAATGTATTTCACGAGATTTCGTCTTGGCTTAAACGACCTGAATATAAATAGCAGATACAAAGAAAATATCAAGACATGTCCTTCTTGTAACCAACTTGAGAACGAACTCCACTTTCTATTGAGATGCAATGCTTATATGCCTTTCAGAGAAAAAATACATACTGAAGCACAGACAATTTCAGAACGTGAACTCTATTGAACTAAAACAATTACTTGCAAACGAAAATGTGCATATTACAAGAGATATTGTATGTACATTTATTATGCACTGAAAAAAAGAGAAGAATTCGTACCCCACACCGTATGAATGATTAGTTACCCTCATAAATTAGCATTATTAGCCTACTTTTCTAATCGCTATGACCCATTCTATTTGTCTTTAGAAAATCTCTTATGTTTTTTAATTCTCTATGGAAATCCGTAGCCAGCTAGTTTTCATCAGTTGTTCATTCGCTGTTTTTGTTGAGACTAGGTGGTGATAAACACGTACAAACTGTCAAGAGCAGGCACGGGCTATCTATTCTGCAATACCTGTTTGCTGATAAGCTCTTTTACGTCTTGTATTACATTGACATGCGTTTCTTTTTCTTCTGTTCCTCTTTTCATCTTTTCATCACCTGGCTGTTATAAGTTCAGCGAAATAGCCGGCGATTTCCAAATGTCCCAGTATTTCTGCCTTAAAGAATTTCAGTGGTTTATCTACCATGTTTACGTATGGATCTGTCTGTCTTGTTTGTTGGTAGACTTTGCTGTTACTGTTTGTTTCTTTCGCGGGATGGGACTGTTTTTCTAACATGTTTACAGCCCTGAAAAGCTCCCTGTCTGGGCGGGCGTCGGGGCTGCCATGATTAAAGGCTAATAACAGTGGGAATCGCCTCTGAAGTGTGACCTCTTTGCTTGTCTTTGCCAAGTCTGATCGATGTTAATGCTGTCTGGGGTTTGTTTGGTGTTTTCACTCGGAGGGTTTGGTTATCCGATCTTCTCTCTCTCTATCTCTCTCTCTCTCTCTCTCTCTCTCTGTCTCTGTCATTCTCTCTCTCTCTCTCTCTCTCTCTCTCTCTCTCTCTCTCTCTCTCTCTCTCTCTCTCCGCTTTCACAATATCTGATCATGTTTCTTCTTTGTCCCTTTTCTTCCTATTTTTGCTGTTGCTGTTTTCGTCGATATTGTTATTTCTTTTCATTTTGTAGGCTTCTTCCTTTGCCCATTTCCCCGCTGTTAAGTCTGGAGTTTTTATCATCTCTCTCTCTCTCTCTCTCTCTCTCTCTCTCTCTCTCTCTCTCTGTCTCTGTGTGTTGTCCGTCTGTCTGTCTGTTTGTCTCTCTGTTGGTTTGTTCTACACTTATTTGTGTGTGTGGTGCGACCCGTGGCATGAAGATCCACAGAACAAAGATGGGATGTGTGAATCATCTGAATGAGCAGCAGCGCACTGCATCAGCAGATAAGACGTCGGAAGACCAAGGCCAGGATTTAAACCACAGTGCCAAGGACATCCACGCTGTTGGTTCGGATGAGGAATTTGCACAGGCCCTCGATGCCAGGCGCCTGAAACTCAACCTGCCACGAGCAAACGAGACTGAAGATTGGGAGAAACTGGATGCAAAAATCGTCCAAGACTCGATGCACTGATAGGGAAAAGCACCCTGGAACACAAACTAGCCACATATGGGGACATTGTGTATGCCACATGTAGAGACGCCTATGGAGCAAAACTACCCAAAGAGAAAACACCTCCAAAGAAATCCAGACGCCAAGAAGAGATGGACAAGATCAGGGTCCAAAAGAAAAACTCAAGAAGCAAATGAAGACTGCACTGCCAGCTGAAAAACAAAGGCTTGGAAAAACTCTGGGAAGACCTGAAAGCAAAACACAGCGCCCTCAGCAAAGCGGAAATCTGCGAGGAAGAGGAAAAGCAAAAAAAAGAAGAAGACACAAGAGCGTTTCTTCAGAGACCCCTTCCAGTTTGCCAGAACTCTGTTTCGAGCAGCCAAAATCTGGGACCCTAAGTGTGGACAAAGGAGTTCTTGAGCAGCATCTGAGAGGAAAACATACTCTGACTCACAGAGCAAAGCACCACTCGACATTCAAGGTCTGGTGTGGCCAACCAACCCTGAGGAACAGTTCAATGACAAGCCTCCAACGTTGGCGGAAATCAAGAAGGTGGTCGACAAAGCCAGAGCCAAATCATCACCAGGGCCAAACGGAATACCTTACCAGCTGTACACAAGAAATGTCCCAAGGTGCTGGAGTGGCTCCACAGGCTGCTGCGATCAGCTTGGAGAAATCAGAAGATCAGCGGCCAGTGGATGACGGCAGATGGTGTGTACATCCCCAAAGAGCAAAACTCAAGTGACATCAGCCAGTTCAGGCCAATATCACTACTGAACGTCGAAGGGAAAATCTTCTTCTCTGTCATGGCAGCAAGGCTGACCAAGTACCTCATGGAAAACAAGTACTTGGATGTGTCAGTCCAGAAAGGTGGCATTCCAGGCGTGGCTGGCTGTGTAGAACACGCCACAATGATCTGGGACGCAATCCAAAGAGCAAAAACAGAAAAGAGAGACCTGGACGTAGTGTGGCTCGACCTGGCAAACGCATATGGATCTGTACCCCATGAGATGATACAGTTGGCTCTTAAGATGTACCATGTGCCAAGAACATCCGCGACATGCTCAAGAAGTACTTCAATGGCTTCTCAATGCGGTTCTCTACCAAGGAGTACACAACAGATTGGATCAACTTGGAAG
>JADBJO010007413.1:107500-113433 GCA_016801955.1 Conus betulinus | reverse complement strand
GAGTAGAGAGAGAGATGTGGATGCCAGGCCGTCCAGGAAATCCTGACCACATTCCCGCTGCCGTTACGCTTATCTTGGGCCCTCTCCAGAAGTGTTGGCTGGGAGGGGATAAAGTGGAAACATAGAGGTTCACGAAGAGTGATGTAGGAGCCGAGTGAGGGTAACAGATAAGCTGGAAGCCATAGTATGTGTTAAAATGGCTGGAATGTATACTCCAGCAATCGTGTGCTGCAGCATGGGATTTATAGTTTGATTTTTTTTTTTTATCGTGTAAGTTTCTTTCTTCAAAAGAGGAGTGTAATGTATTCTTATAGATAAATCATTTTTCATTTTTTTAACAATGGTGTGTGTGCAGATACAAGATACAAACACATCCACGCGCGTGTTTGTATGCGAGAATGAGAGATAGAAAAGACAGACGGAAATTTTTCTTTGAAAAAAAAAGAACAAGCTAATGGAACTGTTCATCTATCTGTGTTTTTATCTTTTACTTCAACCATGTCCTCTCTTCTCTGGATTTCTGGAACTGTGTTGGCTTGGGCGGAAGACTAGTCACCGTTCGTTGTCCTGCATGGTTTCTTAGACCACTATACTCTGGCTTCATTGCGTATCCTCTAGCGTAACCGGCTATTACCAGCGTCTGAAAAACAATGAACTCCATTTTAATCAACAAACATATTTACACAGTATGCATGACTGTGAATTTCAGTGTGCAAAGACCTAACTAAAGACCTAAGAAATAACTGTAAGCAGAATAACGAAACTTAAATTCTGATATTACGGGTACTGTCAGACTCCTGCCTACGCAACGTCGGCAAACAACCAGTCAAACAACAAAAGAGAGTTTCCCTTTTAATCATGAACTAAACTCGTTACATACACATTATTTCAACTTTGTTTTACAAAATTAATCAGACTTTTTTTCAAAATCACATCAACAGATCCTCATGGACAAAAAAAAAAAAAAACCTGAGCCGCACACAAAAAATGATCGTGTCCATAAACAAAGATTCCCGGTATTCACAGACCTGTAACCATTCTTTCTCAATGTTCAGTTCCTGCAACCTCTCATCGACTTACAAGCCATGAACTGTGCCTGTGCCCCTCCCAGCAAAACAGACTGTAGCCCTGTTCTATCCGATGAGAAAGTTCCTGAAAGAAGAAAAAAATATGTGAATCATCATATTACTCTTTATCTAAAGAATATTCACCTTCCCTTTTTTTTCTCACCTTTCATTTTCTTCATCATGGCTCTCCTGACGTTTCCTCGTTATGGGCCAGCCATGGCCTTCAATGTACAAATTTCACACGACATCTGCTGTGTTTTAAAAAAAAAAAAAAACTTTTAAGCGTGTGTTCTTGCAGAGTATCTCTGTCCTTTCGGCGCGCGCGCCATTGACAAGTGTTCTTCTCTCTCTGATTCCACTGCACATCCTACAGGCAACAAATCACCCTGAGCTCTCTCTTCACCACTGAGCATGCATGCCTGCTATACGGTTTACTTCAACAGGTGAGCGCAGGCACAACACTCTAAAAGCCTTCCTTTTTTCCTGGTAGCCTGCATAAGCGATCCATCTTTTCCATCGACACACTCCTTAACTAATAAGCATACAAACCAGGAGCATACCAAGAAATTGGGCACAATTCCTGACAGATCCGAATGAATGAAAGTGTTGAGGTAATACAGCTGTTCGAATTTTTCGAGGTTTTTAGTATGCAATCAGAATATTTTAAAAGTCCTTGTTAGCCAGTGTATAGTCAGTCGAAGAATGTTTTTATTTTCACACACACACACACACACACACACACACACACACACACACACACACACACACAGACAGACAGACACAGACAGACAGACAGACAGACACAGAGAGAGAGAGAGAGAGAGAGAGAGAGAGAGAGAGAGAGAGAGAGAGAGAGAGAGAGAGAGAGATGAACAGGTGTAGAAATGAAAAGATAGAGCAAGAAATCGCCAGAGAAATGCGAAAAAAAAAAGTTTCAAATCTCATTCCAGACCAGTGAGGGTGATGGACAAAACCGAAATGGGGGACGGGAAAGAGGTTGCAGGGAGGACAGACGACAGTAGAAGAGGTATAGAATGACCACTCAGCCAGCGTGTTGTGTGGAGTGTGGGCAGTATGGATGAGAGGACGGTCCACGCATTTATAACAGACGATGTTTTTTGGAGCTGGTGAATTAAGTCGGATGGTCGATCGTTCCATTGTGCTACCATTATCAGCCCTTTTGGAGCTGGATGGCTTTTATTGGGATAGTTTTTATCTTTCGGGGTAGTGGAGGTGGTGGTAGTGTGGTGATTATGATGTGTATGTGCGCGCGGGGGTGCGCGTGTGTGTGAGTGTGCGCGCGCGCACACGCGCGACGCGCACGGTCATTTTTGTGTCTAAGTGTTTGTCTGTCTGAGAGAGAGACGAATAACGCATTACAGATTAGACAAACTCAAGTAAGTACATGAATCTAGGAGGGATGACAATAATGCTGATATGGCCAGGCATTAGGTGCCATTTGTTAACGCTGTATGTGTGAAAATGACTACATACACTGAGGTTTTACACGGTGTCTCAGTCTTCTTGCTGGGGGTCATAAAGGCAGAGGGGCGCTATTCACCGATTTTTAATAAATGAGGACTGGTGGTGTTTTGACTCAATGGATGAAAATTGGGAGGTAGTTGGGTGATCACAGGGAGCGAGGAATGGTGCTTCTCCAGGCTGAATTATGACGTCAGAGGTGAGACAAGATGAAAGGAACTGTGGGGGTGGGGGTAACTGATTGCCAGACAGCTGTCTCTCGGCGCAACGTTGTTGATTTGGATCAGAATGTGAGAAAGGCGAATTACGGTCATCTGATGGTCTGGATGGGGAGAGGGGCAGGATGGAGGGGATTAGCGTAAATAAGGATTCAGATGAGGTTCATTTCGGCTGTTGGTATTCCAGTTTAGACGGTAGTCTGCCTCTTCTGTCAGGCCATCTTGGCCAGTGTTGTGAAGTTCTTCGCCAATTTCACTGTTTCTCTGCTATTGGACCGCGTTATACTGCTCTGCAGACCTATGTCATATGCTGAGGGCATGAGTTATCGGTACAAAATAACATTATTTGTCACAGGCGTCTTTCACATGTCTGATGGTATTGTTGATGGTTTCTTTTGGCTTGTCAAATGGAGCTGAAAGTCACACATAGCCGTGTAAAGGTCGTTCAAGATAGTAAAATGAGTTTATTCCACGTTATGAAGGCATCTGGACGAACAAGTGTTTTATTCTGAAATCATCAGTCACATCTGTTACATTAAATGTGATCTGCTCCAAAGAAAGTCTGTAATAAAGATCATCAAGACAATTCCTGAAACGCATATTTTGTGCTTGATTTTGATCTCGAGGAAGAGGTAGGAGAACAGATTACTGAGCTTGATGACTCCAGTGACCGACTTCTCGGCGTGCATTGCAGTTACTTCCTGGAACACCTTCATACGGTTTGACCTTTCTCCGGGGGAAAGGGTTGGGTGTGGACATCTTGGCTGATTCGTCTTTTTCTCTGTCCTTGTCCCCCAGTATCTGCTCTCATTTTTTGTATTGTGATAGAGATTTGTTCCTAATGTTTTGCGTCAGAATGCCAGACGGACTGGCTTTAGAAACACATTACTGTAACTGGACACTCTTACTATATCTTAACCACTGTCTGTTGTGCTTGGATTTCCATTTGTGCCCTTGTTCTCTAAACGGTCGCTTAGTGATTGTGTTTTCGGTCTGGTACACTTCTTGTCACAACTGATGGAACTGTTATTCGAAATTTTGTTCTGATAGCGTCATCACAACTTTGCAGGAAGTTTTTTCCTATGAGGTTTTCTATCAGGCTAACAACTACAGACTTCAAATTTTTGTAGTTCAGGATGTACTGCATGTAGGCTATTTTAAAGAAAACACAACTCAAGATTTCATTTGAATCTTCCAATCGACATTTCCAAAAGTCATAGAAAAAGTTTCAATTCAAATAATTTTGTAAACCTGTTTGTGTATAAAGCGTTTTGACCTGAATGGTTCTATTTGCCACAGTTTACAATTTTTTTGTATTTGCTGTGCACCCACGCCGCTCATTCCGACACCCCGTCCACAGCCACAGCCCAGTCAGTCCCACCGCAGCCTCTGCACCTGTAATACACAAGGAGCAGCCAATGTCAAGTCGTCAAGAGGCAACCCACCGGAGGAGACACTGCACTGCTGCCGAGTCACTTCGGTGGTGTACAGTGGCGCCTGTTCTGATTCAACATGCGCAGGACACCACTTGCTAAGCCTAGTCGCAGAGCCGGCATGAGTGAGCTCTCCCCCTGGAGGGTGCTACTACGTCCGTCCAACGACACCCCCATGTACTCGCTAATGACATGTGTGTGTGTGTGTGTGTGCGTGTGTGTGTGTGTGTGTGTGTGTGTGTGTGTGTGTGTGTGTGTGTGTGTGTGTGTGTGTATCTTTATGGATGTTGCAGGATTCGCTTTACACTGTAAACTTTCTCAGGACAGTTCACTGCTTGTGGACCTGTGAATGTAAGAGCTACAAAAAGGAAAGCGATATACCAATGTTGGACTCCTTACAGTCATCCGATGTTCTAAAGTCCCAGAGGCACATTGCATGTGGTGGAGAAGACGACGGGTAAGTGGATAACAGGCGTGATGGGGAATAACGGTGGTAATAGAGTAGGATTCCTGTTCATTTGAAATGTCATGTGATGGTCGTACTTGTTTTTGTTGTCTTTGTTGGCGGTGATTGTGATGGTGGTGCGTATCGTGAGGCTGATGATGAGGGATGAAAGTTGTGGTGGTGATGATGGTGGTGTGATGTGTCTGTCTGTCTGTCTGTCTGTATCTGTGCCTGTGTCTGTGTCTGTGTGTGGTTTACACTTAATGTGGCATGAACTAGATTCTTCTTATATAAAGAGAAACACCTGTAGTTTCGTTTTTGTTCTTGTGGGTGACAATAATGAAAACACAGATGATCAAATGATGATATCCTCTTTTGTTATTGTTGTATCCTCATCCTCATCATCCTACTACTATTACTTCTACTTCTTCTTCTTCCTCCTCCTCCTCCTCCTCCTCCTCCCCCCCCACCCCCCCCCCCACCCCCCCCCCCACCCCCACCCCACCCCCCTTACTTTTCATCCTCCTCTCCTCTTGCCTATCTCTTTCTATTTTGCTTTTATTTTATATCTTTAGTGGGTGGGGTGGGTAGGTACTCATTTTCGTATATTGCATCTCCTTTTCAGTTCGCTTTAATCATCTTCCCCATCCCTACCCCATCCATCTTCAGCTTCTCTTTCTCTCTCTCATCTCTCTCTTCCTTCATATTGATCAGTAAACTTTCTCTGCGCTTTCTTTGTCTTAAATCCTATTGTAGTTCTTCTTTATCATCTTCTAATTTGTTTTTCTGACCCATCGCCACCTTTGGCTTCCCCTCTTTGAAGAGTTTCTTCACCCACACTTTCAACAGCTTGTTTAGTCTTCAAGTCCGTTTTACTCTCCTTGAGCTCTTGTTTCCCCCCTCCCTCACTTGGTCAAAGCCACTCTCATCCTCCCCACATCTCTATCTCTATCCTTCCGCTCCTCTTCGTTTAACTTGATCTTATCGTCTCTCTCTCTCTCTCTCTCTCTCTCTCTCTCTCTCTCTCTCTCTCTCTCTCTCTCTCTCGTATAACATCCCATGGATTTTTTAAAAATAATGTTAGCAAGGCGCGTGTATTCGCTAGTGTGTACCGAAGACCATAACGGCGTCGCAGCCAGCCACAGGTTCGGCCACAGACACACGACTGCCCGTGGGGTTCTTGGTCACGCTCCCACTGTTCTCCGCCTCCACGTCCCCGTCCCCTACCCCCGTGTCGTCATCGTCGTGCATGTCCCTGCCCTCGTCGTCTTCGTCAGCTTCATTCTCG
>JADBJO010007413.1:90000-97500 GCA_016801955.1 Conus betulinus | reverse complement strand
AGCCCGTTTTACTCGCAAGAGTTCCTGCTTTCAGCAAACTTTTAACATTTCCTTTTAAACTGCTACGTCAAACTTTGAAACACGTTCACCTTTTTTATTTTACACTCTGCTCTGTCCATGCTTACGATTAAGAGAAAAGTCAGAAGAGCAGAGCAGGCAAGAGATTGAACAGGTGCTTCACATTCAAACTGTACACAAAATCGTTTTCTATTTACTTCGTAAGTATAACCACGTGTGGCTATTCTAACCACCATCATAACCAACCACACCCTCAATTACCACACTGTGCACGACGCTTTCTCCAACGCCCATCGACTCTCTGTCCCTCTTCATCCATTTCCTGTTGTTTGTTTCAAAATATTTATCTTGTCCTAGGAACACGCTTCTTCGCTCTCGCTGAATGATTTTTAGGGAAAGAGGAAAGGGGGGTGTACAGGATGTGGAGTTTGAGGGGTTGGGGGGAGGAGAGGGGGGGGATTTCCATGTACCACGATGCCGATCGTGTTTTTTTTTCTGTTTTGAAAAGCCTGCTTGTTTCCTGTACACAATTCTCACACTGTTTTGGAGACCCTATATTTGTGCTGTTCAATAAATGTTTTCGAAGCACTCCAGTCCATCTTTGAGGATGGCACCGCCAGAATGTGCTTCCGTCCATGTCCCCCTCCCTCCTCCTACTCCCACAGCGGTCCTCAAAGCAACTCATGTTGACGAAGTATGCCAAAATAATAGAACATGCACAAGTCGGAAGGGGAAAGGGTGCACTTTTCTGGGAGGATGGTAAGTAGCAGGACATTCACTGTACAGCCAGGGAATCAGAGCAGCTTTCATCTTTCCCTCACAATTGCTTCACTCTCTCTCTCTTTCAACATTTTTATGGCTGTGAAATTTGGAAGGGGTGACAGAAGTAGCAGGTATTCGTGAAAGAGCAGAGAAAATAAAAAAGACAACGGAATGAATGCGACACGTACAGGAAAATCCTTTTCGCGTATTGCAAGTGTTACGTCCAAGCCCACCTTGTGCTGTGTGCCGTATCGGAATAATCCTCATTCTAGTCATCAGCTTCTTCTAACTGCTTCTACTACTACCGCGACTACTACTAATTCTGCTGCTGCTGCTGCTACTGCTGCTGCTGCTGCTGCTGAGATTATTACTACTTCTACCACTACTGTTACTGCTACTTCATCTTTTTTTTCTTCTATTCTTCCTCCTCCTTCTCATCCTCTCTTCTTCTCCTCCTCCCCCTCCCCATCCTCCTTTTTCTCTTCTCCTTATATCCCTGTCTTCTGCCTTCTCCTCTTTCTCCTCCTCCTCCTCCTCCTCCTCCTCTCCTCCCCCTCCCCCTCCTCCTCCTCCTCCTCCTCCTCTGCCTTCTTCGTCTTTCACTTGTCCTCTGCTCTTCCTACTTCTCATCATCATCATCCTCATCATTATCCTGCCACTCCTCCTCCTGCTCCTCCTGCTCCTGTTGCTCCTGCTGCTGCTGCTGCTGCTCTCCTCCTCCTCCTCCTCCTTCTCCTTCTCCTCATCCTCTCCTCCTCCTTCTTCTTCTTCTTCTACTCTTACCCCTACTACTACTGTTACTACTCTTACTACTACATCTACTACCCACTACTTCAGCTTCGTCTTATTTTCTCCTTCCATTCTTCCTTTTCTTCTCTTCGTCTTCCTTACTGTTCACTCCTACCTTCTCCTCCTCGTCTTTTTTTTCCTCTTGGTCCTTCTCTCTTCCTTGTTCTTTCCCCTCCTCCCTTCACCATCTTTAGCTGTGGATGTGTATTTATTTTGTTGTTGATTTTCCTCCAGTTTCTTTCGTCTTGCCTGTTTGAGTCTTCCCCTTTCTTTTTCTTCATTACTTGCTTTCTTTTTCTCAATCTCTCATCTCTTTTCTTCTTTTTCTTCACGCCCTCATATCTCTGTCATTTTCTTTTACTTCCACCTTTTTAACTGGTGCTACCAATTCTCCTATTTCACCATTGGCTGTTGTCAGTCTCTCGTCTCTCTCTCGTCTCTCTCTCTCTCTCTCTCTACCTCTCTTATCCTCGCTCTCTCTCTCTCTCACTCTCTCCATTCTTCTCTCTCCATTCTTCTCTCTTTCTTCCCTCACCCTTTCTCTGCTTTCTTTCTCTCTCTCGCGTCCTCCCTCTCTCTCTCTCTTATCTCTCTCTCCAGTCCTGCCTCTCTCTCTCTCGATGTCTAATATATATCCTCCGATGGTCATCTCACTATCGTCAGTGAACTTCTATCGGCCGTATCTGGCTCCCTCTATCACCTTCTATTTTATGACTCTTCGTTCTAGGGTGTCTTCACTCCTTCTCACACTGTCCATCTATTCTCAGACAATATCCTGCTTCACCCGCCTCCGGTACTCCACCTGCTCTAGTCTCGTGCCACATGCTCTATCACTCCTCTCGGATCGGAAGCGGTTCAGCAATCCTATCCCATCTACGCCCCGTCCTATCCTAGCTCGCTATCTCCTCTATCTATCTCTCGCTCTTAGTCCGGTAATTTTTTCCTAAACTCACGCCTCTCTCTCCTCGTCTATCTTCTCTCTCCTCTCTCGTCTCCGTCCCTCCGTCCCCTCTCTCCTCCTTCGCAAAGATCCCTCCCTCACCCTTTCTCTGTCATGCTTCATCGCCTCTCTCTCTCTCTCTCCTCTTCTCTCCATACTCCTCTCTCCTCCTCTGTCGCATCTCGTATTCATGTCTCTCCTCCTCTCGTCTCCTCGGCATCCATTCCTTGCCTACCCTCTATCCTTCTCTCTTCTTTCGCTCGCCTTCCCGCTTCTCCGGGAACAGAATCCGCCCTCACTGGCCCTCAACCCCTCCGGGATCTAATCTCCTCCTCAGTCTCCGTCTCGGTCGGCTCGTCAAGGGGCGGGGGGCTCTCGCGCGGCCGCCCGTTCTCTGCTCCGTGCTTCTTCATGGGGACGAAAAAAAAAGTTGTCTGGATATACCGGCGTCAACTCTTCCATTCCTGAGAAGAAAAATCTTCCATTGTGGGAGCATCCTACCCTACACCCTTACGGTCTCTACTCGTCACTTCTCCTCGGCTCCTCGGGGGGTCGTCCTCTCTCCTTTCTTTGTGTCCCCCCACTCGCTTCTCTCTCTCTTCTCCCTCAATCTTTTTTTTTCTGTCCACTGTAGTGTCACACGTCGTCCCACCGCCAAACGACTTTGTCACCCACGTCACTCTGTGTCTGTGGAGTAGTGTTTGATGCCCGGCCCTGCTAAACCCTTCGCCTCCAAAACTCGGCACGGTGAACGCTGGGAGCTACACCTGACCTTTTCTGTCCATTACAGCGAGAGAGCGAATGGAGAGGGGACGGCCACTCCAACTCCTGATTAAATAAGATGCCTTTCTTCCGTTTTTTGTCTTTTTAAACCTGTAGAATGCGGTCAAGCATATCTTCAG
This sequence comes from Conus betulinus, assembly GCA_016801955.1. Taxonomy (NCBI): domain Eukaryota; kingdom Metazoa; phylum Mollusca; class Gastropoda; order Neogastropoda; family Conidae; genus Conus; species Conus betulinus. The sequence continues at coordinate 94,089 of JADBJO010007413.1, read as the reverse complement.
AGATCATTTCGATAGCCATTTCCTTCACCAAATCCCTAGCAGGTATGTAAATTATCCATAAATTCAATCATGCACAGAGAAAGAAAAAAAAGAAAAAGAAAGAATTTTTTTTAAGACATAAAGAAAATAAGAAATTTGTTTAAGAATCAGAGGGCGAGGTGGAGGAGCAGGAAAAAGCCTCATATAGCATCACAAGATCTGAATTGTTTGCTTGTCATTTATTTTCTTTTATGTTGGAAAATGTCATTTTTTCTCCTGTCTTGTATTTATTTACTGTATAGGAGGGGACCTACACCCCATCTCCGCACTGTCACTTCCATCCCCACGCCCGACTCCTCAGCCTTACTCAGTTTTTTTTTTTAACAAAGAGACACAATAGGGGGAAATACCTAAAAGTAACCTGAAATAAACCATCCCTTTCTGAGTACTGAGATACTTACGAGGTTTCGAAGTAAACGCGTGACGTTTTCTGGCCGTGAACGTGCAAATCATTTCTTTTATTTTCTTTCTCTTTTCAGTAAAACGAGAGTGATAGTCGTCACGACGGTAGTCTTCTCTAAGTGGTGACAAAATTAAGTCTCCATATCATATTTCTTTCTTTCTTTCCCTTTGCGTACGCAGGCTGATGATCTCCTGCGGACCCCGCAATCCCAGGATCACGAGTCCGGCGCCTTACCAACTGAGCTATTCCGGCAACTGAGGTTTCCTCATTTCATACTGATGATAATTGTAGGTGAAAGTAGTTGGTACTATAGTGTTCCATTTTAGACCCTGACAATATGACTTGGCAGTATGTACACCTTACGGTTCGAGTCAGATCAAAGAAATGCAGAACCCAGCAGTAATATCACAAAACCTTGGCGACGGTGTAAAAGACGTTTCTGTTGGAAGACGAGAGTCGACCGCATGGTCCCATCGAGCCCCTAGCTCTGCAACTAAACTTTGTGCGACTAGACCGCCAAAAGAGTGCGACGAACTTAACCTGCAGGTCAGTTATATAGCAAGACAAACAAGTGTGGAAAACAAGAACAGAAAGAGACAGTCATCAGCTCTGGACAAGAAACAAATGAGGCTGAAAAATCTCACCGCAACTTTGAATATGAATCAGCTGGGACTGAAGAATGTGATAAAGTGTTCAGCTGATTCTGCAAGTGAATCACTTAGGAGTAAAATCTGGTAAATATTTCAATAATTCTGCAAATGAATTACCTGGGATTGGAAAATATCACAATAACTCTGCAAATGAATCATCTGGAACTGGAAAATAATTCGATAATTCTTCAAAGGAATCAGTTAGGATTGGAAACTACCACAACTCTGCATACGAATCACCTGGGATTACAGAATTTCAATAACCCTGGAATAAATCATTTTGGACCGGAGAATTGTACAATAACCCAGCAAATGAATCACCAGAGACTGGAGAATCTAAGAGCTCGGTGCAGGATTCAGCCGAGACTGGAAAATCAGACAAGAATTTTGGACAAGAGTCACCTAGGGTTAGAAAATATCACAATTTTGGGCAAAAATCATCCAAGGGTGGAAAATATCACTATCCTAGGCGGAAACAACCGGGGGACGGGGGAGAGGGGGGGGGGGGGGGGGGGGCAAATGTCACAGATCTGGGCAGAAATTACCTTGGGGCTAGAAAACCTCACAAATCCAGCCTGGAATCACCCAAGGCAGAAAATGTCACAGCTCTGGACCAAAATTCACCATGGCTATATAATTTCACAGAAATCCGTCGTGGCTGAAAAAAAACATATCACAGCAACTCTGGGAAGGAATCAATTGCGGCTATAAAATTTTACAACTGTGGACAGGAATTATTGGGGCCAGAAAATATCATAATAACTCTGAAAATGAATCAGATCGGACTGGAAAATGTCAGTCATAATGGTTCGTGTTGTACTTATTAAAACGCTTGGTCGTTTGTCAATGATACTTTTTCTTATTCTTTTGTATTCGTTTTGTTTGGTAGTTAGGTGGGATTTTCTGTACCATTTTAGATCACGTTTCTGGTGGCAACGTTTTTTGTGTGAATTTAAGACTTTTGTTGTTGCTTGCATCCACATTTTTATCTCTGCTTGTGTTTTTGCTGATTTATCAAAATGGGTTGTGTGCATGACTTTACTTGAAACAAAACACCGTGTCATGAGTTTGTTTGTTGTTGGTTTTTACGCGCATTAATAGCATGCAGCACACATTATCTCCTGCGAAAGATCAGACCTCAGACTACTACTTATCTGTTTGAGAAAAACCGAGGGTGGAGGGGGAGAGAGAGAGAGAGGGAGAGAGATAGAGAGAGAGAGAGAGAGAGAGAGAGAGAGAGAGAGAGAGAGAGGAGAGAGAGAGAGAGACAGACAGACAGACAGACACGGACAGAGACAGAGAGAAATGTTCTGGCCCAAGCAAGACTCGAACTGCAGAGATAGAATCTTGCCCAGTAGCCCACTTTAATTCCGAATTTTTACTGCTACTGAAAATAACAAGCAACAAGGGTAACGTAATGTTGCATATAGCCCAGCCGACGCAAAGGGCTCTAAACAATGAGGGTAACTTTTGCTTCAATGATGAAAGAATAACATGCCCATAAACTCCAATCGAGTGCTGCAGGGTTAGGCCAGTTGGTACCACAAGCAGTAGTCACTTTTGAGTCGCGGATACGAGGCGAATTTGTGTCTTAAACAGCATTAGTTTGGAGTTATGGGGTGCTAGGCGAATTGGTGCCGTAGGCACCATTCATTTGGAATATGGGTACGTCACTGTCTTATAATTGGAGCAAGAATTACCCTCCTTGTTTGATATTTTCTGTTGACTGTTTCCTGTCTCGTTCAAGATTCCCGTATTGCTGCTTCGTCTCCTCTCTGCCCTCTTCTCCTTCTTCTGCTTTTTTCCTGTCCCCACCTCACCCATCCCCCCCCCCTCTTCTCTCTCTCTCTCTCTCTCTCTCTCTCTCTCTCTCTCTCTCTCTCTCTCTGAATTGTGTCTGACTCCAGTTTTATTGGCCTTGTTTTTTTTCCTGCTTATTTTCATTACAGGAGTGTGGCCATTGCCGTGATGGGGCTGAAACAGGGCAGGGACCACCACTCTGTTCTTGATTCAATGACATTTTCTTTGTCTGTCCTCCCTTGTTGGAACAGCAGACAAGTATGACGTCAGTCTCAGCTGGGGCCTTAGAGAGTCATTTCCTTGCTTGCTTCCTTCCAGACCTCCTCCATTTAAAAAAATCTGATCACATGCGCTAGCACCGAGTTGCACGCTCGCACGCACGCACGCACGCACGCACGCACGCACGCACACACACACACACACACATTCACACACACACATACACACGCCCGTGCACACACACGAGCGAGCGCCCGTTGCGCGCACACACGCACGCACGCGCGCACACACACGCACGCACGCACACGCACACACACACACACACACACACACACTTACTAACGCACGCATGCACGCACGCATCCATGCGCGCACGCACGCAAGCTCACACACAATGCATGCAGGAGCCTGCTGCACACATGCATCAAGCATACACATTCATCAACGCATTCTCTCTCTCTCTCTCTCTCTCTCTCTCTCTCTCTCTCTCTCTCTCTCTCTCTCTCTCTCTCTCTCTCCCCAGACAAATCTTGTTAATGAATTTTCCCAAAGACAAAGATTTCAGATCTGTTGTTGCCCATTAAACGATAGCTGCTGTTACGCCCATTACAACTGAGGTCTTGTTGCAAAAGACGTTTTTCAGTTTCAAACCTTAATGAGTGGCAATGATCTAAGATGAGTCAACACACACTCTCTTCCTCTCCTCCTCTCTCTCTCTCCCTCTCTCCCTCTCTTCTCCCTCCCCCCCCCCCCCCCCCCCCCCCCCCCCCCCTTCGTTCACATGAAATTCTATTTTCTTTTCTCAAATTATCCACGCCACTCATGGTGCTTATTGTCCTCCTCTTCCTCCTCCTCCTCCTCCTCCTCCTCCTCCTCCTCCTCTTCCTCCTCCACCTCCCATTTCCTCCTTCTCTTTGGTCGGCGCTCCTCTCTACGGTCCTCCTCCTTTCCGTCTTAACCCTTCTCTTCCCGCTTTCA
>JADBJO010007413.1:72500-85000 GCA_016801955.1 Conus betulinus | reverse complement strand
CACCTCAGGGAAACAGAGCCACATGTAGTTTCACCTGTCTGCCTATGTCTTTGTTGACCGATCAAAGTGAACTTTTCTGCATGGACAACTCTCTTCCTGTCACCATCTCTTTTACCAGCAGTTAAGACATGCTGTTCATAGAACCAAAGGGTATCGTCTCATTCGAAAGATCAGCAATCAGATCACCACTCACGATTTTGTGGAAAGGAGAAGGAAAAAGAAATCACAATCCCTTTGAGAATTGAACCTGAGACTCGGGATTTTCTTCTCCCTCAGAGAGTGCTTGATCCAAAAAGCCACTTTTTTCTTTGTGGTCAAATGTATAAGCTCGGAAAGGAAAACCAAAGTCTCGCTGTGTCCGTTGCTGTGCTGCTGTTCCTGAAACACAAAGTGTTTCCAGACTGCTGAAGGCAAAGGAGGGGGTGATGGTTTGGTGGCGGGGGGGGGGGGGGGGGGGGGGGGGGGGGGGGGGCAACGTCGGTGGGAAACTACTGAGAGAGCATGAAGGACCAGGACACCATCACGATTCAATAGACTTGGTGTGTTTTGCCCCGTAATCCAGCCCCTTCCCCTGCCTCCCATCTCCCCTCCCCCCCCCCCCCCCCCCCCCTTCTCCTTCCAGAAAATGGTTTCTATCCTTTCCCATCCTTCTCCTATCTTACCTTCTATATCACTGTATTATACCCCCCTCTTATCTCACTTCTCTCCCTCCTCTTCGCCCTCCTATCCTATCCCCCCACAGTCTTTAACACTGTAGCAATACATTTTCGTATCGTTTACACACAGGCCGCTTTTTAACGCCTACTCGTATCCTCTAAAAAAAAAAAAAATGAAGAGTCAACGTGGTGCATTTCACGTGTTGCATCGTACACTGTAAAACATGTCATATCATGGAATGTTGGGACTTACATCATGTCAGATGAAACTTTATGGCAAATTCCATGAAACGTTTGCTCAGAGACATTCCAGGTGATGTGTGTGGGGTTTTTTTTTTTTCAGTTCCTAAAGGAATTTTATCTGATGTATGGTTTTATGATAGCAAGACTTTCAAGGAGGTTTTGGCGGGTTTTAGAAATACTGTTTTCATAAATTATGTTGTTGATATTTCAGCATTTATGTAAGGATTTGACTTTGACAAGATAATATCCCTAATATGGCCCGTGGCAGTCGGCGAGCCATTATATAACATAAATTCAATTTTTTTGTTCTAATCATGGGTCTGATCATGACTAGTTGACTAAAACCAGCTTTTCATCCATTACGTCGTTTCACTTTGCAATGTTTGGCATTAAAAATGTGACTGCCTTGCACAAAATTGACTAACTATTTAACAATCCAGTATGCTAAGAAATTACCATGCCAAATTTAGAAAAAAATGAGTTGAAAAACTGTTGATGTGTATAGGAAGCAAGAATGCAAACACACAGGCAGACACATGTAACGTATAATGTATACTGAATACAAGAACAAGAAGCTTAATTGGGGCGTTTGCAATGCTTACTCACAGACTTTGATTGTCCGTATCCTTCGCCTTTGACTTGATCAGCGATGTAGACGCCTGCTCCCAGCGAAATTCTCATAAAATGCAATACTTATTTGAGGTACACACAGACATGAAAGCATTCCAGTGGTTCTCTATCACACTCCTGGGCGTGAGAACACACATACACACACGCACATTCCATTGCTCATGAAAGTTATCACCAAGATAAAACCAGTCTCTTATAAAGGGGGTTAATAAAGACAGACGACGAGAGAGACAGAGGGGAGGGGTGCAGACCAAGAGAGAGGGGAGAGAGAGAGATCGAGAGACAGATGGCCAAAGACATAGAAAGAGAAAGTTATTCACATATACAAACACACACATACACACGTGCACAACCCGCACGTAATCACACACACACACACACACACACACACACACACACACGCGCGCGCACGCACGCACGCACGCATACATACACATACACACTCACACTCACACACACACACACACACACACACACACACACAAGCACAGAGAGAGACAGAGAGAGAGAGATGAGAGTCAAAGAGATGATGAACGTTATCGTCAAAAGAATACCTAAGGTTTGCCAGATGCTAATCCTCCTAAACTAAGCCCAAACCAGTCTCATATAAAGGGTTTTTAATAAAGACCAAAAGAGAGACACAGAGAGAGGGAAGGGGTGCAGACTGATAGAGAGGGGAGAGAGAGAGACAGATGACCAAAGACACAAAGAGACAACGTTATTCACACCAGAGAGAGAGAGAGAGGCGAGGGGGGGGGGGGGGGGGGGGGAGTACGGAGACACAGAAAGTGTATATTGCTGACAAAGGAAATGCTTTACAAAATGAACCCATTTTCACTCTATCTGTGGGCGAAGCTGGCAAGGGAATATTACACACAGTGGATGCCATCACCTTGCCTGTCCATAGCTGCCATCAAGGAAAACGTCACCGCTCTCCCCGTCTGCCGTTACGCTTATCTTGGGCCTCTCCAGAAGTATTGGCTGGAGGGGATAAAGTGGACATAGAGGTTCACGAAGAGTGATGTATGAGCCGAGGGAGCGGAACAGATAAGCTGGAAGCCAGAGTATGCGCAGAAATGGCTGGAATGTAATACCAGCAATCTTGTGCTTCAGGGTGGGGATTTTCTTCATTTGTTCCTCTGTTTTTTATTATGGTAGTTTTCTCAGGAGGAGCAGTGGCGTCGAGTATTTTCATTTTCAGCTTGGATGAACGCTAGATTCTTTTGTTTTTCTTTCTGTTTTGTTTTTGACAATCCCTATGTGCATAGTGTGTGCAAAGACAAGACACGCACACTCCTGCATGCGTGCATCCATGCACACATGCTCACATACCCCAGAGAGAGAGAGAGAGAGAGAGAGAGGGGAGGGGGGGGGAGGGCAGGACAGGGAGAAAAGGGGGAGAGACAGAGGAGGTGAGAATGAAAGACTGACAAATTCAAAGAGAGAGACAGACAGGCAGACAGACAGACAAATAGACAGACAGAAAAGGGACAGATAGAAATCTGGTAAATGAGATTTCAAGACTGACAAAGAGATAAAGCACAGAGAGAGAGAGAGAGAGAGAGAGAGGGGGGGGGGGGGGTCAGATAGGCAGAAAAATCTGGAATTATGAAGACCTAATCAGAAATTCAATTATCGGTCGTATTCTAGCACCTACTTCATTGACCATCACACATGGTTTCATTGCAAATCCTCCCGTGTAATCGCTTGGTATCAACCTCTGGGAGAAACACCCATGAAGCCTGACTAAAAAGGACAATTTTTGATACACAGGTCATGTGGCTGTGTGCGGGTGTAGTGTGCAAAACCTATCCATAGCTACTACTTCTTGTATAAAAACTAATATTATTCTTGATAGAAGAGCGCAGGAGGAAGGCAAAAGCAGAACGGGATACAACGACCAGTCATTGGTAATTCATCTACACCAATTAGCCTTTGAATTTACTTCAAGTAGAATGTAGAAACTTACAGTCTAACGTCATAGATCAATTGAATATAGATCAACGAATATATTGACAACATGATAAACCTGTTTGAATATATGTGTTCGAACTCGTTTTTAATTTGGTAAAAAACCTACATACTCTTTCTTATCGTGACCTGGATTTCCGTGGTCCCCTGAGAGACAGGGCATACATCATGCAGAATACAACAGTGATCTCTACAGAGATGGCATACATCATGCAGAATTCATCAGTGATCTCTACAGAGATAGGCATACATTATGCAGAATTCATCAATGATCTCTATAGAGGATAGGGCATACATCACGCAGAATTCATCAGTGATCTCTACAGAGATAGGCATACGTCATGCAGAATACATCAGTGATCTCTACAGAGATGGCATACATCATGCAGAATTCATCAGTGATCTCTACAGAAAGATAGGGCATACATCATGCAGAATTCATCAGTCATCTCTACAGAGAGATAGGACATACATCATACAGAATTCATCAGTCATCTCTACAGAGAGATAGGGCACACATCATACAGAATTCATCAGTCATCTCTACAGAGAGATAGGACATACATCATGCAGAATTCATCAGTCATCTCTACAGAGAGATAGGGCACACATCATACAGAATTCATCAGTCATCTCTACAGAGAGATAGGACATACATCATGCAGAATTTATCAGTCATCTCTACAGAGAGACAGGACATACATCATGCAGAATTCATCAGTGATCTCTACAGAGAGATAGGACATACATCATGCAGAATTCATCAGTGATCTTCTACAGAGAGACAGGCACATACATCATGCAGAATTCATCAGTGATCTCTACAGAGAGATAGGATATACATCATGCAGAATTCATCAGTGATCTTCTACAGAGACAGGGCATACATCATGCAGAATTCATCAGTGATCTTCTACAGAGAGACAGGACATACATCATGCAGAATTCATCAGTGATCTTCTACAGAGAGATAGGACATACATCATGCAGAATACATCAGTGATCTCTACAGAGATAGGACATACATCGTGCAGAATTCATCAGTGATCTCTACAGAGATAGGGCATACACCATGCAGAATTCATCGGTGATCTCTACAGAGAGACAGGACATACATCATGCAGAATTCATCAGTGATCTCTACAGAGAGATAGGACATACATCATGCAGAATTCATCAGTGATCTTCTACAGAGAGATAGGACATACATCATGCAGAATTCATCAGTGATCTCTACAGAGAGAGATAGGACATACATCATGCAGAATTCATCAGTGATCTCTACAGAGATAGGACATTCATCATGCAGAATACATCAGTGATCTCCACAGAGAGATAGGACATACATCATGCAGAATCCATCAGTGATCTTCTACAGAGAGTTAGGACATACATCATGCAGAATTCATCGGTGATCTCTACAGAGAGACAGGACATACATCATGCAGAATTCATCAGTGATCTTCTACAGAGAGATAGGACATACATCATGCAGAATTCATCAGTGATCTTCTACAGAAAGATAGGACATACATCATGCAGAATTCATCAGTGATCTCTACAGAGAGACAGGGCATACATCATGCAGAATTCATCAGCGATCTCTACAGAGAGACAGGACATACATCATGCAGAATTCATCAGTGATCTTCTACAGAGAGATAGGACATACATCGTGCAGAATTCATCAGTGATCTCTACAGAGAGATAGGACATACATCATGCAGAATTCATCAGTGATCTCTACAGAGAGATAGGACATACATCATGCAGAATCATCAGTGATCTTCTACAGAGAGACAGGACATACATCATGCAGAATTCAATCAGTTATTTCTACAGAGAGACAGGACATACATCATGCAGAATTCATCAGTGATCTCTACAGAGAGATAGGACATGCATCATGCAGGAAATATCACTGATCTCTCCAAGCAAAACGCTTCTCATCAAGACGCGTGAAAGATTCTAGAGACACGAGACCAATGTATTTTCCGGTCAGTACTCTTAGTCAAGCTGATTCTGCCAAGACATGTCAAATAAAGTGTAATATTTTTTGTAATCTAAAATGGTATCCGGGAGTTCATATCAGTTAAAGCCTTTGGATCTAGTAAGTTCAAAGATATAAACAGACGGTCTTCTCTTTCGGCTGGTTTAAATAAGTTTTCAATAGTCATGTCCATATATTGTTTGATTTTAAAAAATAAACAAAGTAGGGTAAGTCTTGCTCCCATAAGAAAACTAAACACACAGTAACTTTTATTCAAGACTGGTACCGCCCTTTAAACTTGAATAAAATCAGACAAATACGAAGACGAACAATGTAACAGTGGGGGGGGGGGGGGGGGGGGACAAGCGCAGGCCAACAGTTTATTGTTTATTGTTTACTGTTCCCTACCTCATTTTATTTTTTAATTTTTTAACAGTCACACACACACACACACATACACACACACACACACACACACACACACACACACACACACACACACACACACACACACACACACACACACACACACACACACACACACACACACACACACACACACACACACACACACACACACAGGAGCGTGCATGACACCATACTCCATCGTAAGAACCTTCTACGTGTTTTTAAGCATTCATTGACAGGAGGAAAAGTTACTTGAAGATAAAGAAATAAACGAATAGTTGGACAAAGGAACAAAAGAACAAACGAAGAGAAAGCAGGACATCAACAGAGAAAAAGAAAAGCGAAAGACGTTAGCAAACACTTGCAAGCTTAAATGTTGTGTGTCGCCGTTTGAAATGGTCCGCACCATCCTCTCACTTCATACTAATGAGGGTAATGCAGAAAGTGGAAATGGGGGAAGAGGAAAGTGGAGAGGGGGGGGAAGGGGGATGGAGGAAGGACAGAGAGGAGGGACAGCACGAAGGTGTGGAACGATCACTCGGCCGTCATGATGTGTGGAGTAGGGTCAGCATGGATGAGAGGAAGTTTCACACGTCAGGAATGGACGCACTTTTTCATGCACTTTCGGTTGGCTGGTGAATTAAGTCGGATGGACGATCGTTCCATTTTGTGCTGCAGTCGGCAGTCGTCGGTTTCGGGGTCCGCTGATTTTTATTGGATATGGTTGTGCGTGTGTGTGTGTGTGTGTGTGTGTGTGTGTGTGTGTGTGTGTGTGTGTGTGTGTGTGTGTGTGTGTGTGTGTGTGTGTGTGTGTGTGTGTGTTGAACAATTAAGTTGCGGGTGAAAACAAGTGCAGACTAACGATTCTTCCGTCATTATAGTAATGACTTGGCAAAGATTTGAACTTTAAAAAAAAAGGTTGAAGATGAAGAAAATGGGAACATCAAATTAAGAAAACATATTATATATATGAAAACCCTTCACTAGCTGCATGAGGGACCATTGTAATCCCTCCCGAAGGTAGATCTATTTGTATTGCCTGTTCCTAGACACGGCTGATTGGGATCGGATGATGATGATCATGATGATGATCATGATGATGATGTGTGTGTGTGTGTGTGTGTGTGTGTGTGTGTGTGTGTGTGTGTGTGTGTGTGTGTGTGTGCGTGCGTGCGTGCGCGCGCGCGCGCGCGTGCGTGCGTGCGTGCGTGCGTGCGTGTATGTGTGTGTGTGTGCGTGCGTGCGTGCGTGTGTGTGTGCGCGCGCGCGCGCGTGTGTGTGTGTGTGTGTGTGTGTGTGTGTGTGTGTGTGTGTGTGTGTGTGTGTGTGTGTGTGTGTGTGTGTTGGGGAAAGGGGAAGGTTGGGTGAAAGGAAGAAGACTGTGGTGAGGGTGATAATACCCCAGAAGTTAGTCCGATCAGGGTGTTGTTGGTTGGTTTTTTTTTAAGCCTTGTTTTTTCATTTTTTTAATCAAAACACTGACATGCTATCGTATTGCATTGTAATGTATTGCATTTTATCATTTCATTGACACAAGAGATTTGTCTGTGTAACGTTCGGGCTGCTCTCCCCCTGGGGACAGCACCGTGGTGCAGCGCCACCCTTCCTGCTGCGCTGCAGCATATCGTCGTTTACCCATGTGCATTTTCCAGCGCAGTATTGCCAGGAACAACTCATTTGTTGCCATGGGATCGTTTACGTGCACCAAAAAGCATGCTGCATACGGGCCTCGGGTCTTCGGCTCACCCGCAGGATCAGTACCAAGGGTGCTACTTGAGGTCTGGTGGAAAGGGAGGAGGAAAAGTTGTAGCCAGGTATTAGACTCCAACCTCGGACTAGGTCATCTTTCCTTTCTTGGCTGTGTGCGCTACATATTCGATTACCGTTACTGATCTGAGCTCTTTCCTGCACACACGCGTTTAATTCGATGTCAAAGTGCTAGAAGCCTCTGGAGAGTCCTTAATGCCAGACAGTTCTGAGGCCAACGATCGTTCGCTGGGTGTTGTGTGGCTGGGTGGCTGAGTGGTGTTGATTCGAAAAGGGAAGGGGAGCGGAAGCTGGTTGGTTAGCTTTTGGATGGGTCGGTCATTCGCCTGGTGCGTTTGTATTGTTGTTAGTTTGTTCGTCTATGTGAGTGTGTCTGTGCGTGTGTCTGTACGCGCGCGCGCGCGCGCGCCCGTGTGTGTGTCTGTGTGTGTGTGTGTGTGTGTGTGTGTGTGTGTGTGTGTGTGTGTGTGTGTGTGTGTGTGTGTGTGTGTGTACGTTCTTTGGTTCTTCAATCGATTATTCATTATGTTATTTGTATAATTGTGTCGTTCACATTGAACTGGTTCAGTCTGTTGTTGGCCGGGGGGGGGAGGGGGGGGTTGGTTTTTTGTTTATCTGCTTGCTTGTTCATCAGCTTCCCTTTTGTCGTGCTGCTTGTTCGTTCCTGGTTTGTCAGTGGATCGATTTGGTCTTTTGCTGTTTGTTTCTTTGTTCATCATTTTTTTGCAGTTCGAAAGCCTTCTTCAAATCAAGACTAGTCAACATTTCATTGTCTGATGGTATATGATCGAGCAACGTAGATGTCTGCTGTTTTTTTGCGGAAGTCATCTACGAACAATGAAAAATAAGCGGAAGAAAAAAAAAAAACATTATGAAAATAAAGATTTATTCCATAATACATTAAGGACAAAGGAAGTATGTAAGCATATATAGCGTTTTCCTCCATCCATTTTCTCTACAGATTCCTGTGTCTAGATCCCAGCAAATGAGCACACGTACCCATACGCGTGCACACATGCATAACATAAAACATAGAAGAATACGATTTTCAGAAGAGTTGAGGAGGAAATCTTAAGTGATTTACTCCTATTAACACATTTTCTGACGTATTTGCAAAATGCAGTAGACAGACAGATAGACAAACAGGTAGACAGACAGACAGACAGAGATGTACACATATATCTACACATATCACAAGAGACAGACAGACAGACAGACGAACAGACAGACTGACAAAAAGAATGAGAAAGAGAAAGAGAAATGCATAATGCATAATAGACTGGGGAAACTCACGGACGATATGAATTTGGGAGGGGTGACAATCGGGTAGATATGACTAGGTGTTAGCCGCCATTTGTAAACGCTACATGGATAAAACCAATTAAACACGCTATGGCTTCTCACAGGGTCTAGGTGTTGTCGTCGAGGTGGAGCAATACTAATCGTTCATGTTGTAAAAATAAGGACTGGTGATTTCTTGTTGTTGTTGTTCAACAGATGAAAATTCGGAGGCGGTGCGGCTGATTAAGAACACGAGAACTGGGGCTTCTCCGGGCTGATTATGACTCTAGAGGTGGAGGAAGGTGAAGGGGACTGTGGGGGTGAGAGAGGCTGATTACCAGACATCTGTCTATCGGCTCAACGCTCTTCAGTTGGATATGAAAGTGCGAACAGCTAATTACTGTTATCTGCTGGTCTGGATGGGGAGAGGGGTACGACAAAGGAGATTAGCGTGGATACGGATTCAGATGAAGACCAGTTCCGCTGTTCCTGTTACTTTACGACGGCAGTCTGCCACCTCTGTAAGCGTCATCTGGGCCACGGCACTGTGTACATCTCGGCACGTTCTGTCGTTCCACGGATGTTTTACACTGCTGTACAGACCTTTAGATAAGTTAACAATAGAAAATAACATACGATTGTCACAAGCTACTTTTACAACAATGTTTGATGGTTTTTACCATATCCTCCGATATGATTCGAAAAGGGAAGGGGAACGGGTGCTGGTTGGTTAGCTTTTGGATGGGTCGGTCATTCGCCTGGTGCGTTTGTATTGTTGTTAGTTTGTTTCATCTACGTGAGTGTGTCTGTGCGTGTGTCTGTGCGCGCGCGCGTGAGATGAAAGTCGCGCATGCTCGTGAAAAGGTCATCTGGCATAATAAAATGAGTTCATTTCATGTTTTAAAAGCTGTTTGGAAGATCAAGTATTTGCTCTATCGTTAGCAGTTACATCTCTCACGTTCAATGTGGTTAGCACGAAAGAAAGGCAGCAATGAAGATCATCAACCACATTCCTGAAATGCAGATTTTGAACTTGGTTTCACTTCAGGGAAAGAGGAAAGGGGGCAGTCTCTTGAAACTAATAATCTCATGACCGAGTTCTTGGTGTAGAGTAGAGTTGTTTCCTTGAGAACCCTTTTGTTGTTGTTGTTGTTGTTTTTTGTTGTTGTTGTTGTTGTTGTTGTTTTTTTCTGCTGTCCCAACCTCTGCGCCACCTCAGAGGCAGTGCACCCACGCCGTTCATTCCGACACCCCCCGTCCACAGCCACAGCCCGGTCGGCCCCGCCGCAACCCCGGCACCAGCAATCCACAGGGAGCAGTCAATGTCAAGTCGTCAAGAGACAACCCACCGGAGGAAGCACTGCACTGCTGCCGAGTCACTTCGGTGGTGTTCAGTGAAGCCTGTTCTGATCTGACATACGCAGGACACCACCTACTAAGCCCCCTACTGACGACAATAATTGCTTAATCGCGGAGCCGGAGTGAGTGAGCTCTCCCTCCGGTGGGCACAACCACGTCCGTCCAACGACAGTACCCATGGACTCGCCGATGCCGGTGACCCCGACGGAACCAAACCAAGACCACAAAGTTAGAGAGGAGATCGAAATTGAGGTCACCTTGAGAGCAGGGCATGAAGGGCCACAGAATTTGAGACATTTTTTATGCTGATTGATGAGAATGAGGATGATTAAGATGATGCTACGGATTTCCATTTCGGTTGAGACTACATGACAGGGCTGTACTCTACGCTTCCTTTCATAATATATCCCGGCGTCAACCAGGCCCGAGAGATACAGGCACCTGCAGTGTTGGTCAGGAAATTTGAGCAACACTCTCAGAAACGCATCCATTAAGTGGATGAAACTCGACTGTTTGGTCCCAGTCTTCCCAACTGAGTCCGCAGCAAACTCAACTCTGGGTAGGAGCCGGTCGGGGCAGGAAAAGCCCACATGACTCTGATGGGATTCGAACCCACGACCTCCTAACCGGGAGTCCGCGACGCTTACCTTGAGAACCTTTATACGCTTCACTATATCTTGGAGAAGTGATGGGGTGTGGACACATCAGCTGATACGCCCTTTTGTCTGGTTTGTCTTCCAGTGTCTGTCCTGAGTGTTCGCGTAGTGGTGCGGAGATTTGTTCGCAATCAGTTTGGAAGAAGATATCAAACAGATTGGATGTAGAAATGCTGTATGCTGACATTTCTCTATACCGCTGTCTGTTACAGCTGGATTTCCGGCCTTGTCCTCTTCTTCTGAACGGCCATTCAATAACTAAGTGTTTGGTTTTGTAGATAGTTTATTACAGTTGTGGTAATTACTGTTTCAATTTTCTTCTGTCAGTGTCTCCACATCTCGGGAAGGATATGTTAATCGTGCAGCTGATCATGGTGGTGGTGGCAGCGGTGTGGATGTGTGTGTGCATATTGTGTATCTGTGTCTGTCTGTGTGCCTGTCTGTGTGCTTTAATTGCTTTGTCTGTTTCTCTGTGTGTCTGTGTCTGTGTCTGTGTCTTTGTGCTTTGATTGCTCTGTGTGTGTGTGTGTGTGTGTGTGTGTGTGTGTGTGTGTGTGTGTGTGTGTGTGTGTGTGTGTGTGTTAGGCACAGAACTGGATTTTTGTCCATGAAGACCTGAAGTGGTGTTTTTGTTCATATGATTGACAGAAATGAAAGTACAGATGATCCAAAAGACAAGACTGCCGTTTTCGCTATTGTTAAATTCTCTTCCAACAGTTTGGTCAAAAGCGTACGAGCAAACTCATTTTGATCATGTGACCCCCTCTTTTATCCCATGTGAAAATTCAAGTCACCGACCTTCAGATCATACATTCAGACCATGGCGTTGACGTGGTCAGGCATTCGGTCGTGGTGGTGGTGCTGATGTCACTGACCTTCAGATCATACATTCAGACCATGGCGTTGACGTGGTCAGGCATTCGGTCGTGGTGGTGCATCTGATGTCACTGACTTACAGTGCTGGCACTGAGCCTTTTGCCTCCCCATCCTCCTCCTCCTCCTCCTCCCTCCTCCGCCATCAGTTCGTCTTCCACTCTCCCTCTCCCTCCCTCCCTCTCTCTCTCTCTCTCTCTCTCTCTCTCTCTGTATGTCTGTGTGTGGGTGGGTCTCTCTCTCTCTCTCTCTCTCTCTCTCTCTTTCTCTCTCTCTCTCTCTCTCTCTCTCTCTCTCTCCTCTTCTTCTTCTTCTTCTTCTCTCTTCTTCTTCTTCTTTCTTCTTCTTCTTCTTCTTCTTCTTCTTCTTCTTCCTCCTCCTTCTCCTCCACCTCCTCTTCTCCTCCTTTTTTTTTTGGCGGGGGGGGGGGGGGGGGGGGGGGGCTTTATTTTGCCACAGTGTCTTTAATCTTCTTGCCCCATTCCTCTCCCCCCCCCCCCTCCCCCCCCCTCCCCTCCCCCAACCATCTCCTGATTCTCTTGTCTTTCTCCTCTCTGCGTTCTTTCTGCTCTTCGAGAAAATCTTTCTTCCGCTATTTTTCTCGTCCTAGGTCCTGTTGTATTCTTCTTCTTCACCGCCTTTTCACTGCTTCTTCTGATTCTTCAT
>JADBJO010007413.1:57500-65000 GCA_016801955.1 Conus betulinus | reverse complement strand
TTTTCTTAAACTGTTAAGTAAACAGTGGTGAACACCACTGAATAGTACACCTTGTGTATACAGAGAGGAGAGAGAGACAGAGAGAGAGAGAGAGAGAGAGAGAGAGAGACAGACAGACAGACAGAGAGAGAATAAATAGTCTCATAAATGTTCATGTACTCGCAATCAGTTTGGTCTGTCCCGGTCCAGTTCGGTCTCTATTCAAAATTACCAGTGGTGCACGTGCACTCAACAGGCGAAACGGGACTGGAAGATGGTCCGAAACAAAACGGACAAAGAGTCAAACCTCTCGAGAGACCCTCAAGGGTGACGGCCCCATCAAAATGTAGGCGAGCAGGGGCAAATGGGACCTTCTCAACACCTAAGCTTCTGCTTCTTTTAGAGTGTTGGGACTTGCATGACGTGAGACAGAAATATTTCACAGCAGACCCCCATGAAAATTTTGTTCAGAGGGACTTGTATGACGTGAGACAGAAATATTTCACACAGCAGACTCCATGAAAACTTGGTTCAGAGAGGTTCCATCTGATTGTGGTCTTTGAATTTCTGAAAGAGATTAACCTTCTTCATCTGATCTGAGATTTTACGGTAGAATGATTTTCACCCAAATTTCCCGTGTGTTTTTTTAGAAGGTGTATTTCAAACGGTTATGTGAATGAATGACCTGTGAGTTGACTTCAACGTACTGACAGCCCTGAAATGGCCCCTTGCGGTCGGCTGAGCTATAAGCAACATTACCTGGTACCCAAGCTACTGCCGTAAGTGGTCCTCAGTAATCTCATTATAATGTGCTATTAAAGATGTGCGCACTATGACTCAGTTTGGAGGTAGACGAACACAGTTTACAGTATGGACACTGCTCGGCTTATCTGTCAACTGGAGCCGAAGACAGCTGTCCTAAGCCTGTGGTTGGTGGCTGCACTTGCGTCCTGTAAGCTGGTCGTTGTCACCCCACACATCACGAGCACAGGCGGCTGTAAAAGCCCCCCCCCCCCCCCCCCCCCCCCCCCCCCCCCCCCCCCCCCCCCCCCTTGTTTAGCTGTCCCCTGTAGTTTATGTGTATTCGTTTTCGTCCTTGCTGCACGGTCTTTTTATTGTCTTTACGTTGGCATGAAGGAGAGAAAAAAAAAAGAAGAGGAATAGGAAATTCAAAGCGAAGGGGTGGATTTTCTTGGTCAAACGAATAGTCTGACACTTTCGTGTGTGTGTGTGTGTGTGTGTGTGTGTGTGTGTGTGTGTGTGTGTGTGTGTGTTAGTATGTATGAGCGTGCGTATGTCTGTATGGTGGTGCGTGTGCGAGAATAGAGAGAAAGAGAGATTCGCATAAAGAATATAAATAAGAATCTCTCTCTCTCTCTCTCTCTCTCTCTCTCTCTCTCTCTCTCTCTCTCTCTCTCTCTCTCTCTCTCTCTCTCTTTCTTTTTCTTCTTCTTCTTCTTCGCATAAAGAAAATGAATGAGAATCTCTCTCTCTCTCTCTCTCTCTCTCTCTCTCTCTCTCTCTCTCTCTCTCTCTCTCTCTCTCTCTCTCTCGCTTCTTCTTTCTTCTTCTTGTTCTTCTTCTTCATAAACTGGATGCACACAAAATATTTAGGGTGCCTGAAGCAATGATAACAGATTCTCTCACGTATATATGGAAATGTATTTCATTGCTGATTCTGCCATGTTACTCTCCTCATTCGTGCGATATCGTTGGCTCTTCCGATAACCTCTCACCACATTTCATCTCGGAAGACTGGAGGACCTGCGACGTACTGCCACCTTTGTCGAGGAGACGGGGGAATCCATCTAAAGACATGACGAACGAGACAACAACAACAACATCTCACTTGAACGGCAATGTATTTGCCTTGTGTGTTTGGATGAATCATGTGTTTTATTTAGAATGGGAAAGTTTGGGTGGGGGTGGGGGGTGTTTCTAAGACAGGTGTTACGCTCTTCTTTATCATTCATGTGTGTTTATTAACACTGAGCGGTTTTTTTTTTTTTTATTTACAGAACTTTAAGTGTTGTGTTCTCGTACGGATGTAGCACGTGCGATTTAGAAACGGGGGAAAAAGGTGAGGTGGGGAGAGGGAGGGGAGAAGAGAGAGAGGATAGAGCGGGAAGGGGGGGATATGGAGAGGGGTGGAACTGAGAGGGAGGTGATGGGAGGGATGACGATAGTGTCTGTGAGAGTTTTCATTGTGCCGTATGGATATACTTCTTGTTTTGCCTTCTCATGTCCTACTCTTTCATGCTTATCTGTATTTCAATTGTGCACATGCAAGAAGAAAAAAAGTAAAATTCTGTACCAAGCAAAACAATGAAGCAGTTTGAAGTCTGGTAAAGCCTACACGGCAGTACATTATATCTTACTGCGTTGTACTGTACTAAACGTATTGTGCTCTTTATTGCGATGTATTGTATTGCATAGTAGTGTGTTGTACTGCATCGTTTTGTAGTGTTGTTCTTTGTTGTCTTGTATTGTACTGTATTGTATTGTACTGTGTTGTATCATATTTACGATATTGTACTTTGTTGCCTCGCATTGTGCTGCATTACACTGTATTGTAGGCACAATTTTTCTCCACCACCGATTTCTCTTCGGGCTGTTTTCTCAGGGGAGAGCTGATCAACATTGTATGGCGCAACCCTCCCCCCCCCCCACCCCCCCCCTTTTTTTTTTTTTTTTTTTTTTTGTTTCTTTTTTATATATCTTTTTAGCTACGCATTCTTATCAAAGAGGATATATTACCACCAGTTCGTTCCACACACCAACTTCTGTTCCCCTTCTCAGGTGACTGAAGACTAGCAATAAGACCATCATTTAGTGACTAGTGGAGAGCGAGAGCAGAGTGGGAAGACGGGGGGAGTGTGTGTGTGTGTGTGGGGGGGGGGGGGGGGGGGTTTTATACAGAACACGTTCTGTAACTCAGTGAACTAGAAGGAAAGAAAAGAAAAGAAGACGAGAAAAAAAAAAAAACGAAAGAAGAGGAGAAGAAAAGAAAAGGTGAAAGTGATTTATCGGTTTCATTCGTTCTTTGAGCGAATATATACGAAGGGAAATTCGATTACGCTTCGTTCTTTCCTTTCCGGATTCTCTCCTTTCTCTCTCGAATCTCTCTCTCTCTCTCTCTCTCTCTCTCTCTCTCTCTCTCTCTCTCTCTCTCTCTTCTTCGGATCTCTCTCTCGCTCTCTCTCTCTCTCTCTCTCTCTCTCTCTCTCTCTCTCTCTCTCTCGTTCGGAGATTCGCTTTCCATCTGCGCACAGTATCTCTTCAGTTTCCATGCGCACAGTTAGGGGAAGTGACACGTGATGCGCGTAAAAAACAGTTTGCTAAAGGTTACTTGCCAAGGAGAGTGACACGATCATTAGCCGGATCATGATCATTTCGGTTTGTTGCTGGGAGGTCAAAGAGAGAGGGAGAGGCTGCAGGACAGGAAGGGGGATACAAGTAGCACTCGCTCAAGGCAGCACAGGCACTCTGCGCACGCGCTCAGGCACACGCACACACACACACCACACACACACACACACACACTCTCTCTCTCTCTCTCTCTCTCTCTCTCTCACACACACACACACACACACACACACACACACACACACACACACACACACACACGCACACACACACACACACACACACACACACACACACACACACACACACACACACACACACACACACACACACACACACACACACACACACACACACACACACACACACACACACACACACACATACACACACACACACACACACACACACACACACACACACACACACACACACACACACACACACCTGCTTGCCCGAGCGCACACGAACACACTTCTTACTGATATAATAGCAAAGTAATCACCCAGTTTCTCTCTGTGTGTGTGTGTGTGTGTGTGTGTGTGTGTGTGTGTGTGTGTGTGTGTGTGTGTGTGTGTGTGTGTGTGTGTGTGTGTGTGTGTGCATGCACGTGTACGTGGGTGCGTGTGTGCGTGCGTGCGTGGGTGCATGCGTGGGTGCGTCTTCACCAGACGTTGTCAAATTCAAAATGCATTGCTGTAAAGTATGCAGATGATGTAGGTTCAAATGACGAACAACGGTTCTGACCGAAAATGGAAACCCACAACACAAATAAGAGGAGGAAAAAAAAATCATCCCATGTCTCAGAATGGTCTTAAATGGTCTCACACTCATTCTTCATACACTCACATGATGGTCTTCAACGCCGATGATCCTCTCCGAATTGTCCTAAAATTTTGTTTTGAGAGCATAGATTTTTAAAATTTGAAAGCCTCAAAATTCTTCGATGCACGTGAAACCGTCGATGGAAAGTTCACCTCTAAAATGCTATGAAAAAAAAAAGCTTGAAAATGACTAGATTTTCCTGTGCATATTAACAAATAGAACTGGTACTTAGACACGAAGACTGTGTGTGTACTGTAACGGCTTTAGTCTGATCCAAACTTACTTATGCTCAGGAAATCTATTTTTCTGCTCTGTATTTGTGAGAAGACGAAACAAGTATTGTTTCTTAGACCCTACATATCAACTATTCATGCATAAGCTCTTTCTACACATAGAGAAATCGTTGTTGTTCTTTTCTTCAAGAGGAATATCGCAGACAACGCTTACATCTTCCAAGAGTCGAACAACTGAAAAGCTTTGATTATCATAAGAATACCAAATGTTGCGTTCAGGTTCCCCTAAAAGCGACAGACATTGAAGAAGCTGACCGTTTAGGAAGGAATCATTTCATGTTGGAGAAAGTCATAAGAGTTTCACAAGAGATGTGACAGTTATTCCCAGAGCACTGCAACACAGGGCTGTTGTAAATCTGCCGATGATTTTGAACTTACTCAGGATCTGTTTTACCCCCTCACTAATCAACAAAAATCAAGGAAAGATCCCATCTACTACTTGAATCAAAACAATAGCTCA
Organism: Conus betulinus; assembly: GCA_016801955.1. Lineage (NCBI taxonomy): Eukaryota > Metazoa > Mollusca > Gastropoda > Neogastropoda > Conidae > Conus > Conus betulinus. The sequence continues at coordinate 60,077 of JADBJO010007413.1, read as the reverse complement.
GTTGGTAGAGCGCCGGACTCGTGATCCTGGGGTTGCGAGTTCGAATTTCCGTACAGGGGGATTTTTCCCTCGGAGTTAACATTGGTTCTGACTCCATTCCCCATACAGTCCTTCGAATGAGACTATAAACCGAGGTTCCGTGTGTGAACGGACGCACAACATCTTGCACACACGTAAAATCCCATCACCAACTTTCGGAAGAGAAGGCCAGTTTGGCCGTTGGTATGGATGACACGTTACACATAGCATGCACCTTCCCCGAAGATGGAGTATGGCTGCCTTAATGGCGGGATGAAAAAAAAACGCTCATACACACAAAACTCCACTGCCTGTCTATGCAGGCAGTGTCCGCAGGAGTATTAGCCTGCGTACGCAGAAAGAAACAGAACAAAAATGTTCAGAAGAATTCGGGTGTAACCTCTCTCTTGATATGGTGTTCCGCTGAACAAAGTATGGAAGTACAAGGAATACAAATGGCTGTGCTAAAGCAGACACCCCGTTGTCTGTGAAAGAAGAAAAGAGGCTTTTAGACATCGTGGTTAACATAATACAGACACCAACATCGACAAGAAATACTTCTCATCCTATAATGTTATTGTTACTCGTGGGAAATCACCACGAAAGATCACAGATTCAAACTTCATGCTCAAACATTTGAACGCTGGAATGACACTGGCTGTCCCTGCGGAGAGATTTTCTAGTACATCATATTTGTTCCAACATCCCTTTCCTGAAACAGCCTAAACTTGATTCACTGTCAAATGGCAGCTGTTCTGACGATGAGTTCAAAGTTATTATTGCTAATCACTCATTTCCTTCTCCTGTCGTGAAATTTCTTCTTCCAATTTCCATTCGGACATTACTTCAGTCGCTGTTTACAATACTTCGTGTGAGGACGGTTTACGAACAGAAATTGTTGACACATTAAGAGGGAGAGAGAGAGAGAGAGAGGGGGGGGGGGGGAGCATGTGAGTGGTGTGGTGTGTGTGTGTGTGTGTGTGTGTGTGTGTGTGTGTGTGTGCGTGCGTGTGTGTGTGTGTGTGTGTGTGTGTGTGTGTGTGTGTGTGTGTGTGTGTGTGTGTGTGTGTGTGTGTGTGTGTGTGTGTGTGTGTGTGTGTGTGTGTGTGTGTGTGTGTGTGTGTGTGTGTGTGTGTGTGTGTGCGTGTGCGTGTGTGTGTGTGTGTGTGTGTGTGTGTGTGTGTGTGTGTGTGTGTGTGTGTGTGTGTGTGTGTGTGTGTGTGTGTGCCTTTTTTTTTACTTATCGAATTTCAAATCATACATAACTGGCAAGGTCATGTAATTGTAGATATATGTGATTTCATTTTTGGCTAAAAGACTCTAAACAAGCAAAATAATGCGGAAGAAAGACACACACACACACACACACACACACACACACACACACACACACACACACACACACACACACACACACACACACACACACACACACACACACACACGTATACGAACGAACACACACACACACACACACACACACACACACACACACACACACACACACACACACACACGCACGCACGCACGCACGCACGCACGCACGCACGCACGCACACACACACACACACACACACACACACACGCACACACATACGCACACGCACGCACACACACACACACACACACACACACACACACACACACACACACACACACACGCACGCACGCAACACACACACACGCACGCGCACACACACGCACGCGCATACACGCGCATACGCCATAAAGAAAATATATGCACGAAATCAGGTTATGTTTGCGTGTTCAACGGCCGCAAAACTGAAGGAGTACAGCGATTAAGTATTGATTAGACCATCCTTCCAAACCTCTCCAGTGACGTCTCCCCCCCCCCCCCCCCCACCACCCACCTCTCCCCCCCCCCCCCCCCCCAGCTCCTCCCCCTCGGCCCCCCCCCCCCCCCCCCCCCCCAACCTCCGTCCCTTTCCCTTCTGCTCCTCCCCATCACCTCTCTCCCCGCCCATCCCATCCCGGCCTTTAATTTTCCCACTGTCCCTGTCCTGAGGGGCGGGGAAGGGAAGCCGGGTCTATCGTCTGGAAGTGACGTCAAATGGCGAATTTATGATCTCCCTGGCACCGGAACTGCCTTCCTGCCCCATTAAAGCGCCATTAGATGGTGGCGCTGTGGCCTCAGCCTCAAGGGAGAGAAGCCGATATCACAGATTTGAATTGCCCTCGGTCTAGTCTGACCCAAAAGAAAAAAAAAAAACTGAAGAAGGAGGCGGAGGCGAGGGGGCGGGGGAGGGGGGGGAGGGGAGGGGTGCGGCGAGAAGCGGGGGAGAGGGATTTATTTCACTTAATTTGTTTATTTCAAAATACCACCCCCTCCTCTCTCTCTCTCTCTCTCTCTCTCTCTCTCTCTCTCTCTCTCTCTCTCTCTCTCTCTCTCTCTCTTCCATCCACCACCCCCTTGTTATACCCTCATCCCCCACAACCACGACCTCAAATAAATAAATGACCAAAAGCACCTGTGCATCCGCCTCCGCTGCTATCACCATGTTTTACATAATATTGCCACCAAGGATAAGGAACAAGACT
>JADBJO010007413.1:42500-47500 GCA_016801955.1 Conus betulinus | reverse complement strand
AGCCAGTGCGCCCATTTTCACTGAGATCACGACTGCTTGCCTCAGTGTTTGCTCATATCTCAATGGTGAGGGATGATGTTTGGCTTTTGTCTAAACCTGGCGTTTGGTAGACGATGACTGCGTGATTTTTGCACTTGTGTAGCCCTCAGTGCCCTTATCTGGCCCTCAGTGCAGTGTTTGCTTTTCGCCCTTATCTGCTTGGTGCGTGTGTTTACTGTTCGCCCATATCTGGCCCTTAGGGAACGATGAGTGTTTGCTTTTCGCCCTTATCTGGCTTTTGGTGGACGATGAGTGTTTGCTGTTCACCCTTATCTGGCCTTTTTGGTGGACGATGAGTGTTTGCTATTCGCCCATTTCTGCCGTTTGGTGGACGATGAGTGTTTGCTGTTCGCCCATTTTTCTGCCGTTTAGTGGACGATGTTTGCTATTCGCCCATTTCTGGCGTGTGGTGGATGATCACTAGTTGCTGTTTGCCCATATCAGGGATTTGCTGGGCAATGACTGCTCCATTTTCGCCCGTATCTGCATCTGGTGGACGATTAATATTTGCTTTCCGCCCATGTCAATAATAGTTGACCATGAAAGTTTGAATTTTCTTTACATGTGGATTTGGTTGACGAAAACTATTGCTTTTGCACATAGCTGGCTTAAGTGGACGACAACTTCTCTCTTCTTGTCGTGGATTTGGCAGACGATACATGTTTGCCTTTTACCCATTTCTGGCGTTTGGGGCCTATTACTTTTCGCTTTTTACTTATGTCTAGCGTTTGGTGGACTACATATGACGGTTTATTCTTTCATCCACATCCAGTGGGTCGCCTCATGACAATCTACTAATGATCGCTCTGTGAGCTGCCAGTGCTGTGTCTGTACAGTACGATCTGGGTGTGGCTGTGTTTGGCGAAGCCAGAATGAGCGCGTGGGAGAAAATGCCACTGAGAGGACCAGTAAAATGGTGCACCCCAAAACTGCTTCAACTTGATTTCTGTTCGCTTACCTTACACTGACTTTGTCTGACCTGACTTTACCATGCTTCAGAGAAACACCAGACCTCTAGCCCCCCTGTGTTCTTCTCCCCTCGATTGACTACAGACCTGACCTTGAGAGGGGGAAAACTGATAGCGCCGTCAGACATCCAGAAGCCTACAGAAACAGACCTCTCACATTTCTCATTTCCGACGTTCCTGAGTAAACACATGCCACACACCCACTCATTCTGTTCCGGTAGTCATGGAGACAATTAGCTGAATGTTGCTGCAGTGTCTTTTCACACGTTCGTTTTCAGACTTATTTTGCCATCTACAATCAGTTTCGAGATATCTGATGCCATATTTTTTCCTCTTATGTGTCGCTTCCCCTTTTTTTTCCCAGCTTTTGTCCATCTCATTTCTCCGTTTAAAAATCGTTTTCAATACACACACACACACACACACACACACACACACACACACACACACACACACATACATACATACACACAGACAGAAGGAGATGTCTAGACAAAACAGATGGATGGATGGACAGGGTAGACTGGCAGACAAAAGAAATCGATAAATCAGTTCACACACACACACACACACACACACACACACACACACACACACAACTACCTACCTGCTGGGTGTTTTTTCCCTGTGTATATGTGTTTGTGATTATTATTTGCTTTGTTTTGTTTGGGTTTCCGTTTGTTTGTTTCTTCTTCATTTGCCAGTTAAAGAGGGAAAATGCAGGTCAAAAACTTTTCAAAAACTTATATTTCATGTGAAGCATTCAAGACAAAGCTGAAACTTGACAAACACCCTGAATTTGAAAGCCGCGAGATACACTTCAACTTCAGGCCAATGTCAACGTACTGGGACCCAGCTAAGCAGTATTACACTTCGGGGTGGGGGGTGGGGGGGGGGATCATCTATCTAAGTAAGGCGTGGTCAAGATAAGAAAATAATGTAGCTATTGAAGTCATTCAGTCTGGCAAATGTGAGATTTGATGCTTTCAGCTATGTGTCTGTGTCTGTACGTGTGTGTGTGTGTGTGTGTGTGTGTGTGTGTGTGTGTGTGTGTGTGTGTGTGTGTGTGTGTCTGTGTGTGTGTGTGTGTGTGTGTGTGTGTGTGTGTGTGTGTGTGTGCCAAGTCATTTTTTTTGCTGTTTCCCTTTGTTGGTTCATTCTCTCTTCTCATACCATACTTGATTTTTTTATGGGGTTGTGAGGACAGTCTGCTGAGAAGAGGTGATGAGGAATGGGGAGGGGACAGGGGTAGCTGAGCGGACACCAGAGGGCTCCTTCATACATTGTTTTGTCCTTTGTTTCTGGTCCTAAATCGTTCTGTCCATTCGTTCAATGAGGGAAATGTTCCACCACTGTATATCCACCCCATATGAAACCAAGCTTGCAGCAAACAGAGTGATCCACAGTGGAAACAGTTTCCAGCATAGGGCGAGAGGGAATGTATGCAGACCCAGCAAGTGCACAAGAGGACTGGAGGATCAGAAGTACTCGGCCAGACGGGGATCGTTGCGAAGCTTCTGTTCCAGCGCCATGTATTTGTGAGGGGCCATCTCCTTGTGTCTGGAAAAAAAAACATACAGCATCATCGTACAAGCAACTAACTGAAGGGATGCTGAGGCAAACACATTTACAGCGTTGGTGTTGCTGAGTAGGCTCTCTCCATTCAGGTGTTCTAGAGAGCAGAAGCATTTGGCGTTACCCGTTTCCTCTTCAAGTACCCAGACGCACAGAGCAACTCCATGTTTCCATAACCCATTGACAAAGACTCAACATCGCCAGCTACTGTGGTGCAGTGGTTAAACACAATGCATTTGTGGGCTGGGAGATTGTGGGTTTGATTCCTATTTTCAGAGTGCATTTATTTGGGATTTGTTCTTCTCCTGTCCACAGTTGAGAGAGCTATGGACTCATATGGGAATACTACAACTACACAGGTGACTTTCCTACACCTTTAATGGATGCATCTGTGAGACTGATGCTAGAATTTCCTGATCAACGCTACAAGTGCCTACGTCTTTCAGACCTAGTTGATAGTGGGATATATTCTCGAAGGAAACTTAGAGTGCAGTTTTGTTCAGTAGTCTCTGTCCACGAAGGAACTCAAAATCACCAGCTTCATCATCCTTATAACCATGACCATCACCTTTTTAAAAGTCCCAAAGTTTCTCGCACTTCATGCCCTGTTCAGTTCCCTCTCCATTTCCATGGTGAGTTCATTAAATTGTTGGTACTGGCAGTTTTATGAGGACTGACATTCAATGGACATGGTGGCGCCCACTGGAGGGGATGCCTACACTCGTCATCTCTGCAACTAACAAATCGTTGCCATCAGTTCAGGACGTAGCAGGTGGTGTCTTAAGTGCAGTGACTCAGAAATGGTACCACCGCAGAATACCACCATAGTGAGTCGGCAGCAGTGCAGTGTCTCCTCCTCTAGTCGGTTGCCTCATGGTGACCTGATACTGTTTTCTCCCTGTGGACTGCCGGTACTATGGTTGTGACGGCGCAAATCTGGGTGCAGATGTGTTCAGGGTAGCTGGAATGAGCAGGCATGGGAGCGACACCACTAGGAGGCACAGAGGACATGGCAGCCAACACAAAGGAATGCCTTTCTCTGAGAGACCAGGTCTACCCACCGCCTTCCAAGTGGATCTATAAGTCTGCTAGTCATTATCACATTTGTCTTTTCTTTAGGGATGTGAGAAATTGACTCGACAAAGAACATGAAGCTCATGACTGCATCAGGCAGGTCAGCATGTAGGCTTGTAGTCAAGAACCCGTCCTGGTAGCCATCAAACCTGCCTGATACAGACATGTGTCTTGCCATGACACCCTGTCTGAGTCCATTCGACACAATACAGTGGACGGTGGACGTTTCAGAGGTAGACACATAAGTCCTGCACAGGATAACATAAAGGGCTGGACTGCTTACTCTACCTCTACCCTACTGCTGCAGATGATTGAAAACAGGGGGTGGTGGAGATCGCCACCGCTCAAAAACGTCTGCCACAGTGTCCCGAAGACCTACAGCTACAAATTAACATAACCTGCTAAATGCAGAAAGATATGACAGGAGCTGATCTGCTGTAGTATATTCACAGGAGCAAGTGAGGTCCAAAATTGTTGCCTACAGATTTTTTTCTTGGTCTGGTGCACTGACAGAAATGGTTAAAATTCACTACATACCGTAGCATGTTCTTCTGGCAGGCAGATGATTGAATCTTCAAACAGCTGTCTCCATCCAGACTTCTCACCTAAGCCTCCACGAACATTTGGCACACGTCTTTCCAGTATTCATAGCCTTGTGAAAAGCATCTTTTTGCTCTCTCAAAGACAGCCCGAACTCAACCATGTAAAGACAGGGACTCACCTGTTGAGGCGCAGCTCCAGGATGTGGATGCGGAACATCGCCTCACTGCAGTAATTGAGGTAGTCCTCCTCATCGTCCTTGGACATGGACACCTGGTTCTGCTGGTACCATGCCTGCTTCTTCTGCAGCTCCTGAGTCTCCTGCCACAGCACCACCACCACCCCAGGTCATGTGTGTCACAGTACAGTGAGGTCTTGTCAGCATCATCATTTCCATCACAGAACACCCAAGAGATGTTTACTACAAGTTTACGAACATCATCGAACTTAGACTCAGTTGCAGATGTACAGCATTACCGAACTCTATGTTTAACAACTATATCTTTTTACTTCTGCCACATTTAGTAAGGTAATAAACAAGTCCAGTAGCTGTTGCTTTTGTAGGGAAACAAGACAGGTTTCATACATTACAAAACTCCAGATTGTAAAACAAAGAACTTTTTCCTTCTGACACATTTACAACGGCAATAAAAAAAAAAAGTCCAGTAACCGTCGTTCTCACGAGGAAACAAAGATATAATTTCTAGCCAGCGATTACTTGTCTAGTTTTTATGCTCGTCATAACATGCTTAAGACTGATTTCACAATCACACCTTCATCAAATTCAGCAGGATAAGGTCCAAA
>JADBJO010007413.1:27500-32500 GCA_016801955.1 Conus betulinus | reverse complement strand
TTCATTCCACAAATATCCCCTTCCTTCTGCGCTCCAAGCAAGACAGGGCTGATCCAGTCCAATGCTGAGATTAGGGTTGTTCTGACACTGGAATGACACAACTTTAGATGACTGTATCCGCATGATCTGCCTGTGTGCCACCGCCTGCCCCCAGACATGCAGGCAATATCCTGGAGCTCTGGGCACAATGATCAGCCACAGAAGAGAGAAAGACACAGGAGAATGCTGCCTGACTGCTTGAAAAGGCTTGGGGGGGAAAGGGAAGGGTGGAAATCAGTGGAGAACTGGAAAGCAGACATGGAGTGAAAAGAAATGAAAGAGAGACAGGGATAAAGGAGAGATGGAGGGACTGAGGGTGAAGACTGACTAGAAGTAGAACTGAGAGAGGAGAGTGCGTGCGGTGGGGTGGTGGAAAGGGAAGGGAAGGGGGGGGGGGGGGGGGGGGGGGGACATGGAGAAGATGCACAACAAAGGCTAACAGACACAAGAAAGAAGGCAGGGGGGGGAGAGAATAGACTTTTAATTTGGCAATTCCTGTTTCATACCTTCATACCCCAAGGAAATAAAGAGAGACAGACAGACAGACAGACAGACAGAGAGAAAAAAACAGAGACAAGACACATCCCATCTTCTCCATGAGCTACCACTACTTATCTCAGCTTACTCGCTGTTAGATACCCACTACCAGTAGTTCACTGGGTGCTTTCAGTGTTAGTCGGCCTTGAGGCCACACATCTGAGGACACCCTGCACCGCTGCTGTGTCATCTCGCAGTGTTAAATAGTGCCTGTTTGGGTTCAATACATGCACTGAAGACACTACAGGTCACAGGTAAGTGTTAAAGCAAGGCTGAGTGTTCCTCCAAGAATCGCTGTGTCACTCCCACCAACAGACCGTACGTTGTCGTTTGAAGTGATACACTAATCCTGAAGATTCAGTCAGGCTTGAGACTATAAACTTGTTCTATCTGTTGTATTGTATAGTGCCAACAACAAGGCCTCAAAGACACACACACAGAATAATGGATCATCCTTGAAGTCTGTGTGACACTCTCTTTCTGTCCCATCTTCCCTGCCCTCTGAGTGGTAGTGCTCCCACAGTGCCAGCGTCAGCTCCCCCGACACAGCCACATCTGGGTAATGCTGTCCAGTCTCTATGTGTAGTAGTAGTGCTCCCACAGTGCCAGCGTCAGCTCCCCCGACACAGCCACATCTGGGTAATGCTGTCCAGTCTATGTGTAAGTAATGCACATGGAGCACAAAAATCTGATCATCATGGGGCACCCGCCAAAGGAGATGCTGTACTGCGGCTGGGTCTCATGCAGATGGTCAGTGGTGCCGGCTCTGCTCTCACATACATAAGATAGTGTCTTCAAAGCCTTCTACCTCAACAATAGATGTCTGGTTGTGAACCAGCCTGAGACAGTGTCTCCATCATGCCACCACGCCAGTCCAACAATAGTCCACATCAACTTGCCAACTCTTTACATTTTGACACAACCTCATCAAGGCTAGGGACATGGAGAGGAAATCAAAACAGAGGTCACCACAACAGCAGCTTTTGAGGAGCAACGGAAAACCTCATCTTTTGAAAGGATGGTCAGTTAGGATGATGGAGATGGCCATATGAAGGTCCATTTTCGTTCTGAGGCTATGTGACAGCTACACACTTTCTTAGTATCAACCAGGCCTGAGAAATGCACACACCTGCAGTGCTAGTCAGAAAATTTGAGCAACACCCTTGCAGATATATCCTTTAAGTGGATGAAACTCAACTGCATGGTTTGTGTCTTGTTCGTATTCATGCATATTACATACTCATCTCTGGGTGGGCTCTGTCACTGCCAACTAGCAACTAGTTAAAGGTTGAGGATGTCAACCACAGCCCTATGGCACCTGTTTTGTTGAGAAAGAGACACAAAGAGAAAGAGACAGACAGATAGACAGACACAGACACAGACACAGAGAGACAGATAGACAGACAGACAGACAAAACAGAGACAAAGAGAGAAGTTCTGCAAACTTAACGAAAGTCTTGTATCGGCTATCAGATCCATCTTAGGCTTTTCACTCTGTTCAAATTAAAAAACAATTTGATCTGATACTTTACTTTAGACAAAAGAGAAAGAGAGAGAGAGAGAGAGAGAGAGAGAGAGAGAGAGAGAGAGAGAGAGAGAAAAGAAAGAAAACAGAAAAAAAAGAAAAAAGAAAAAAAAAAAAAAAGAAAAATTTTGTCAACTTTGTGAGAGCAACTCTTCCCTTTCAAATGGTTCTCATTAAGCTCACAGTTTTGCCTTATTCAGTCTTCAGTAAAGCAGCAGATGAAACTGTTTTTCTTTTCAAGCTACTTTGTGCCCAGTTTCACTTCTTTACTGGTGCTGGCAGTGCAGTGGGCGGGGAATCTGATGCTAGACTCTGAAGTACAAATTGTTTTGTTTGGTTTTTTTTTTCAGTCAAATATGTCAGTGTTGAAGTATCCTCTTTTTGCAGTCCTATTGCCATTGTTCTATTTATCATTATCATGGCTGCTTAACTAATAAAACAAACATTTAACACACCAAATCAAAAACAAGTGTCCTGGTCTAAGGGACACTACTGAGCTTTTCATTTTTACTGCTGCATCTGGGTTACTTCCCTTTAATTTTTCGTGCTCCCATCGTGTGAAGTTATGCAACTCACATGGTCGTGCTCATGGACTTTAATATGATTCTTTCTGTCCTTTCTTTTTCTCTCATTCTCATTATACTTTTAACCATAAATCTCTTTCTTGAACATTCTCTCCCACACCCCCTCAGCCTCCCTCACTCCTTCCACCATCCTACACACACACACACACACACACACACACACACACAGCACGCGCACATACGCACAAGCACTCACAATCAAACATATCCTTGATAAGAGATGCACAAAACAAACACCACGACTTACCACAATGGGTCGAGGATTACAACAGTCTCCCCATCCTGCGGTCCAAACTTTTTTCGGCCGTTTGCCAAAGACGACATGTTTGAAGTAGAGAAAATCATCGCGGTCAATGTAGTGCTCGGTCATTTCTGTGGGGGTCTCCACTCGCTTTGACCAGCCCGTCCACTCTGGCCACGTTGAAGAACACCATTGTCCTCTCGTTCTCTGCACCTGGCGCACTGGCTCTGTACTGGTGCTCTGTTTGGGTGAAAGATCAAAAACAGATAGACAGACAGATAGACAGATTGGATGGATGGATGGATGAATGGATGGATAGAGACAGATAGGTAGATAGATAGATTGGATAGAAGGATGGATGTTTGGATAAATAGATAGGTAGGTAGGTAGGTAGGTAGATAGGTAGGTAGGTAAGTAGGAAGGTAGGTAGGTAGGTAGGCAGGTAGGTAGGCAGGTAGGTAGATAGGTAGATAGGCAGGCAGGCAGGTAGGTAGATACATTGACTGATAGATCAACAGATAGATAGATAAACAGACAGACAAATGGGTTGGATAGACTAATAGATAGATTGATAAACTGATGGATGGATAATTATAAGTATACATATACTAACCAAAAAATCTCATAATAACAATATCAAGGTGATCTAAGAAAGAAACACATGTAGACAGACAGACAGGCAGGCAGACAGACAAATTGGCAGAAAATAGAGAGACAGACAGATAGATAAATAGACTGGATGGATAGTTACAATAGATAGATAGATAGAAAGATAGAGGGATAGATAGACAGGCCGACAGACAAATAGACAGACAGACATAGATAGGTAAATGGACAGACAGATAGAGAGAAAGGGAGAGGGAAAGAGAGAGAATTTGACATATGCATGACATAGCAAAATATCTTATGATAGTTGTGATATGAAGGTGAACTTATTCAATGCAGATTTTCATATGTAAGACTAACATGGTCTACTGAGCTTAGATTTCAACTCAGACTTTAAAGGGCTGACAGAGTCTACATGGCAGTAATGTGTATACTACAACAAGCCACCGAGAAAAAAATACTCACAACAAAAGCTCTCAAAAAAGACCTTCACATTAAGACTCTCTCCCTTAAACATACTTTCATCTGGAACAGAACTTCACATTAAGACTCTCTCCCTTAAACATACTTTCATCTGGAACATTTTTCTCTCAACCCACATTAGATTTGCCTTTTACCCAAGACTCCTTCCCATTTCAGACTCGATTTCTAAGGATTTCCAACAGTCATTAAGGACAGGTTCCTGTGTTTCAGTCACAAACCTTTCAGGCAGTGGGAGCGACCCTCATAGAAATGCTCTGTGATCCAGCCAGTGTGATGATTGTGAATGCGGCTGTACAGTTTTTGTCTTCCCTGTGCCGATAGTATTCTTTGACCATGACCAGGTCAGTCACTGAAAACACAACCCATTCCACGCAGTGAGTTCCTCACAGCATCCTCTCTTTCTCACAGAAGACTGGGGCCATCTGACTACTGTCAGCATGAGTACAGAAACCGGTTCCTTCAAGACCAATGAGAACAGTTCAAAGCCTGATCAAAAAAATGACTCTGACGATGAGAACAATAAAAAAAAAACCACAGTCTTTTGCTTTTACTGTTGCCAGTTCATTCCTCGGTTATGGAATGTATGTAATGCCAGGCCATCTTATTTTTCTGTTCTTACTGTTTCAGTAATTGCAAACATTTTATGTGGTCTGATTCTGCTGACCTCTTTACAAATTCAACATCTTGTGACATTTACCTACATTCTCATATATGACATATTTTCGTGCATAATCTTCATTTTTTTAATTAGCAAACTTTCAAAAGTCTATTCCGTTTCAAAATTAGCACTAAAGTGTCTGAACTAGCAAGAGTTAATACATGAAAATGATGCCTTGCTTTGTCCATCTCTTATCATCTGGGCAGTCGTCATTCAGGCAGTACTGGTATTTCACCACAATTTCCCTTCTACCGTCAAGATTCTCTGCATCCCTCAGAGAATGAACCTGGTGTGAACTGGGTGGTTCTGGCATCACCAAGTGCTGTA